>JAMKCH010013936.1:0-51535 GCA_023653785.1 Ophioderma brevispina | reverse complement strand
TTTTTTAGGCAAAAGAATGTGAATACGCCATGAAATTCAATGCAGTAATGGTTCTAAGCAAAGTTGAACACACCCGCCATAAAATGAATAATCCACATGTCATGCGTAAATGTTCTAAACATTTAAAGCTCATTAACATATGCCCCACGTGCAATACAAATATCCAATGCTATTTTTGTCCAATCATATTTCTTCTCTTAAAATAAACGTTTCTGTATGCCCTTGAAAACATGTCTTTTTCTCTGATGCCTAGTGTGTGTCTTACAATGGACAACAGCACAACGATGGTGACAGCTGGATCTCGGATGACCAAATGTCAGGATTGCATCTGTCGCAACGGACAAACACACATGCAATGAAAACTGACCTTGGTGACCTAACGTGTCAACATGGGTTTACACCAGAAGGACAATGCTGTCCCATTTGCCGTGGTAAATTTTATCATTGTCATGTTTGATAATAATTGAAGTTGGCAATTTTAGTTTGCTGAAACAAGCACTCTTGAAGTAGATTTTTAGATGTAGAAACTTAGTAAAAATATCAACATCCCTCCTGCACAGACTCTGCAACTGTTCCCCCAGACATGCCAGGTCGATGAGTTATTATGTCTTTGATGTAGTTGTTGCCTGACAAGGGAAACAAACCCAAAAGATAACATAAGACATAACTAGAGTTCTCATGAGACGACTGAATGACTTTCATTTCCCTCTTTATCAATCATTTCAATCAATCATATTTATTTGTCCTTCAAAACAATATTTGTACATAATAGAAAATTGGACAATATTATAGAATCAATATCATATGAATTTTAAAACTTACTACCAAGCATGATACTATCTGTACATAAATAACTTCGACTGGACCGAGGACATTGCAAAACGCAGAGAGTGTAACGCAATGCCCTCGGTTAGACAAAAAAAAATAATAGTAATAATACAAATTCATGTAAGGGAATAAAACATGGACCGTACATACACAATAAATACAAGGGAATGTAATTATAATTTAAGATACGATGACCAAAGAAGAATTGACTAAGGAGGCCAAGGAAGGAGTAGACTGGTAAAATTATATAAAGGAAAATTAGAGTTAATAAAATTTAAATTATTACACAGTAGGGTATGCCACAAGATGACAATAGGGATGTAGGCAACCTTAACCAAAATGTTCCCGGGGAATAACAAGGACCAAACAATAAACAAATCCATGAGACAAGGGACAAAACAAAGACATACAAATCGGGACAGGGGCGGGAGGGAAAAAATACAAATATCAGAAGTTGTACTGTTCATGTAACCAAATGTGCTCAAGATAAAGGCGTTTTTGAAAGGTGTGGTTTAAATTTAGAGTCTATGTGTTCTTTACGTGATATGAGATCTGGCACTTGTATACACCACCAGCAAGTATTGTGGGAAACCCAACTTGCAGTGTTTTTTGATGGTGAAGCAATAATGGATATTGCTGAAACATCCTATGCAATACTTTGCTAATATAGATGGTTACCATTAAAATGGCCGTTTTGTCTCTATATTGGTAAAGAAATAGATGTGAAGATGATATTGCAGCCGAGAATTGAGAAAGATGATAAAAAATTGAAAGTGGGTCCCTATGATGATCAGAACAAGCCAACCTTGAAGAAGATATGAGTGATGTAATCCAACATTTTCTGTTTTCTCTCCTCCCAATAATAATTGGTTCGAGACTTCATATCAGGGATCTTGTCTGGTTCTTCTGTAAATAGTTTCATTTACTTGTTTTTTGATGAGTTAGTGTTTTTTTAACATTTTATATAAGTTTAAGACCTCTCTTCATCTTGCCCTTAAGGCGACGAAAAAAGAAAACCCTGTTTTAAACACGGGCGAGCGGAACCTTTTGAGTAGGGTCGGTACGCGCGCGAATTTGTCTTTTTTATCTTTTCTGGAGCTTAAAAATTGGCCTAAAAGAGCCCAAATCGAAAAAATCAAGAGAAAAAATGAAAATTTTTACAAAATTTTTTTTTTTATAAATTTGCCAAATGATAAATTTTGAGCTAAAACAGGCTGATTTTACGTGATTTTTGGAAAACTTTAAAAAAAAAATCTCGCAAAACTGAAAATCAGTGTCAGTCCGGGCCCGTAAAACAGGGTTTTTTATTTTCGTCGCCTAATATGCATTTTTTTTTTTTTGAAATTTGGAAATTATGATATTTTTTTAATCAAAATCTGTGTTGTTTTTTTTATGATCCTCATTGATAAGACTGATTTTAACACTTCTCCTGCATTCAGATTGATATTGGTTACATTTTTAACTTTTTTTCAGTATTCTTTAACCCTCCCTGTTATTTCTCATGCGAGTCCTATAAATAGCTTATAAGGCTTTACCTGACGCTTTTTATTTAGCTCCATTATGCCTGACAGATTTGCTTGTATGAAGGCCGTATGTACGATAATGCCGCCACTTTCCGAGTTCTGCATGGAGCAGCACATGCCGCTGTGATTTTGGCACTGTTACTTGCCAGAAAGACCCCTGTAGACCCCTTACCTGCACAGAGACTGAGTCGGCTCAAGGGACAGTGCTGGCCGTATGCAGAGGAGGTAACCGGCAAAGAAACCAGCCAATCAGTACAGGCCTGTTTTGTGAAAATAAATATTGGTAGTTGTTTTTGGTGGTTTTTAGGTTGACAGATATATACCGAAAGACTTATGGAAGCAGGATTTGTGTGTGCGTGTGTGTGTGTCCGTCTCTCGTCCGTGTTGTGTGTTGTTTGTGTCACCTGTGTGTCAAACTCTTTGGTATACAGTTTGTTAAAATGCTATAACTTTTGTTTGCAGTGGGGATCACGGTCCGTATGGATGATTATACATTGAGTAGGGGCTGTGTCGACAGTGTTTGTCAGAAAAATTGTCGACCAAAGCCTTTGCTTGATAGGTCGACAAGCTTTAGTGACAAGCATCACAAAATAAAATAAAAACAAAAAACAATGGCCTATGGAAAAGCCTAAAACATCGTTAAGGAAATTTACCGTGTTATTTATTTTCAGGATTTTTCCAATTCTCAATATTGTGCTGCAAAAGTCCAACGGTGTTGTGATGTGAATGAGATGTGAACTGATGAATTGTGAAAGAAGCATAAAAGCATTTAATTTCTCTGCAATCACGCCATGCGCCATTCAGTATTGCCATCAGTCGAATTGAACATTTGAAACTCCGTATTTAATGCCCGACTTAATGTATCGGCACAGCGCACACTTGATATGAAGTACCATTTCTTACTCCCTGGGATACTTTAGTAGTACTACTGCTCTTCCACAGACAGGCTACGCATTGTTCAGTCACGTTCAGGGCACCAAAGCTTAATAGTGACATTGTTACAGGATCAATGCACTCCACAGAGCATCGCGGTGGTAAACAGATCAAGATTCACCTTTGATGAAAGTTACTTCACCACCGCCCTACTTACCGGGAGTTCGAAGGCCTGATTTTTGGTCACTATTAAAATTGCCGAAAGTCGCTGATGCGGGTTGCATTATACAACCAAAACCAATAAATATTTTCTGTTACGTATTTTTACTTAAAAATATGCATGCTTTTCACGATTATTTTATTCACAAGTGGGAAAACTTCCCGCCGACGAAGTCGAATACTAGCTGGGCATTTGGGTGATGAATTCAACACCATATGCTCAACACTACAAGCTGTTAAGTAAACTATCCTCGCTGCATTGTGCGAGCATTGTCGACAGTTTTGACGACGTCGGCTTTTGATTTTTGTGCCTTTGACAATGAAAACACTAGCGGACAACAGCCTCTAACATTGAGATAGGGCATATGGTTTTCTTTTTTTCTGGGCGATAACACGATGTGCGAGGATGTTTGAGGGTCACTTGAGGTCATTTTAGCTGTGCATGTGGTATACATTGTTTAAAATGTCTAGATTTTTAGTGTAGTGATGAATCAAGTTCATACTTAGTATGCTTATTGAGACAAGGAGTCTTAGGTGGGGGTAACAGATGAGGGGGTCAAAGGGGATTCAGGGGTCATTAGTTAGTATATTTTGTGAATGTGGTACACATTGTGGTACTATAAAATGTTGTTATAGCCTTATGGAATGCATATCCTGCGGAAAGGGGGTCTTATGTGGGGAAAACAGTTGAGGAGGTCAACGAGTCCTTCATGGATTACTTAGGGTCATTATATCTGTGCATTGTGCGCTATACACTATGTATATTACTTTATCATTGCTCGTCAGTTGCTGATAAGTTTATCATGACCAATATCCTGGAAAACAAAGTGATTTTGGGGTTTTTTTGTGCGTATTTGTTACCAATTGAAATTCAGATTTTTCTTGTGAGTAGAGGGCTATTGTTGTAAAAGATGTTGCCAGGAATCTCCATTAGACGTTTAAAGAGGGTATGCACCCACATTTCATAGCCTGGTGTGCATTTCAAATGGGGATCGCCCAGGGAAAGTTGTTAAGTACTATGAAAAGACCCAAACCTAGATGCACCAAACTTAAAAATAAATTCATGAAAGAGTTTTTATTGAATTTGAAAACCAAGATTAGTGGCTGACTTTGAAAGCAGAGGGTGGTCTACATACTACTTTCAATAGAAGTGGGAAGCAGAGGTTTCACTGCCGTACCTCAGTCAAACAAGTGCTTCTTGGATCATTGAGCATTCCTAAAGAAAGAGGAAGGCTATAATGATACAGCAGCCAAAAATCGCACTCACAGCGAAGCTATGTATGGGCTCAGAAAAAGCTCAAAGGCATAGACAGAGGAGCTAAAGGCAACTCCAGCAATATGCTCAGAGGGAAGTCGAATGGTTGAGCGCTCACAAACACAGGTTTAACGCACAACAAGTCGGTCCAAAGACTCCGAATACACTAATCTAGACAAAGGGATACTGCATTAAGGTGAATTTTCCCTATTAAGTCAACCTTCACAGAGGGAGATAGATAAGGAGTGCTTTTCTTAAAACGGATAAAACAAAGGCTCGAAGTGTGACAGCATGGGGTTCTACCAATGAATTCCATCTATATTACATTCCAATGTGATGGTTTCTTTTATAAAATAAATGCTGGAACATTTTGCAGTGCTCATAGAGTACTAAACACGTATTACTATTTTACCCACAGGTTGCGTTGACCGGAAGGACTCTACGTTATGAGCACCTTGAAAGGTTTACACCCAGCTATGACGTGTGTAAGAAGTGTCAAGGTCAGACGGGGACAGTACCTGTAGTAATATTTACCTGCACGCTAAATGTTATTCCTCCTATAATTCAGGACGAAGACTGCTGCCTGTATTGTGATGGTGCAGTGGTCTTAATTTGGTTAATAAATATTTGAAGTTGTCTAGTATAGACAACTAAACAGCAAGTGTGGACTAATTGCGGGCATTATACTAGATACAGCAACATTTGATTATTGAAAAAAAAAAATCCACTAGTCATAATATGACATCATGGAGGGCAACTTTCAAAAGATGTTATGCCTTTCGGCATGATTTACAATGGCATTACACCCGATTCTAAAAATTGCAAAACATGTTTTTTAATCTTCTCAAACAAGGTAAGAATTTTGAAATGTCATTAACATAATCCTTCAATAATACCTATATGAAAGTGATTTGAAATTGTTCAAGGAATTTCATCTGTTTAAGAAATGCTCAAGTTTTTTTCGTGGGTTTTGAAAATATGCACATCCATTACACCATGCGACTGGTTGCACCAAAGTATTTTACCAGATGAAAGAAGACTAGTGCAAAAACAAACTTGCCCCAAAAAACGATAATGCAGACCCACAAAGTTGGATTGGGGAAACAAAGAGTTAAAATGTGAACTCAATTGCGACAGAAACACAAACTTGTTGTCTTCACTGCACAACCCGCGTAAACAAGAAACAGTTGACAAAAAAGTATGATCGAAAATTCCAGAAGAATTTTACTATTAACCAATGCCAGTGATTGTTACAGTTTTACTCCACATGTTAATAGGTTGTGGGAACAATAATAATGACACAAGCATTCAAATTAAAAGTTGTGATTCATACTCAAGAAAAGCGGCTTAGCAGGTATACTTTAACAAAGTTTTCAAAAGTGATCTTGAAAATGTACAGTGTCATGTAAGTTTACTCATTTTTTCAGTATATTTTTACCTCTCTTTCAGGTGTTCCTCTTGTGTCATTTTGTGCTGTAATGTCCTGTGATTTTTGTATGTCAAGCTGAAACACGATTGATACCAACACGTACATGTCATTGCCTATGTTGAACAAGTCAAATTTCATGTAATAATTTATGTGACACGTCAGTCATTAGTAGGTTTATTTTGCAGACCTTGCCGTGCCTTGTCCTTCACAAGCCTTTGTTAGATGTAGTCGTCATCGGCTTCCTTCCCCCAGGGGGGGGAGATGGCCTGTAGAAGAAAATGCGTGGTTCCTCACTTAAATTTCTTTATAAAATTCAAATGTCTTTTTGGGGGTCGGGTGTCTGGTTTGCATGTTCTTTTTACACTACACATTTTTATGTTGTTGTAGTAAAGTAAAACTGAAAATAAATGCCTTTAAATGCCTTTCAGTTTTCATTGAACAGTAATTTAAAATTGATTGTAACTGTAGATTTGTGCATTCCATCTAAACATGGTACTTTATGCGGGTACTTATCATTATTAAAATGTCAAGCATATGAAAAATCATAAAATAAAAACCCATCTTGTTCACTTTAAAACATATAAAATCCACACATACACAGGCTACAACATCATATACTTTAATAACATGCAGGTTGATTTAAGGGTGTGAAATACACGAGGGGGTCTTCGTGGGTGGACGCGACCCCGGTCAGGAGTGTACCTGTCAACGTGGGACAGTCGACTGCCGTGTGACGAGATGTCCAACAGCCGACTTGTCCTAATCCTGTCACGCCCAGGGGACAGTGCTGTCCTGTTTGTGATCGTGCGCATGTATGGCAAGCAAATTATGCATGGATTGCATGCAGCTAGCAAATAATGGCAGTAGGGCTTTGCACATTAGCACCATTGCGGGTTATTGTTTAATGTGTACACAAATCAAAGGACGTAGCAGATTATGAAATTAAACGAAATAGTTCGAGATATAATTCCACAATGACTAGAATGTGAATCGCCACACATCATTTGATACAGGATACAAGCATCTCAGCACTGTTATTTTACCCGTCAACATTCAGACAAAAAGATGATGAATAAAAAATTATGTAGACCTTCTCTCGTACCCTAAACACAACAACGGTCCCAAAATACTGCTCTACTAACTCTGCAAAACTCACCCATGCTATATCTAATATGATTTAATTAATGATAAGGTTATGCACTGCTTGGTCACATAGTATCTAATTATTATTTACTTTTAGAATGTTTAAACAAAAAAGTAAAATAATACAGGACAGGTGATGACCTTCCAATTAGCTAGCCTGTCAACTATAGTCCGTGTCTCTACCTCTGTGCATTGAAGTCAGCGCGAGGTTTGTTGGCCGCAAGAGTAAATCGCTCGCATTGACTTGCACGGGATAAATGTTATGACATCACTGCAAAGATAGGGTAGAGCCACGGACTATAATACCAATGTCAGTGGCAAAAATAGATGGAATATTTCATTCAACGAGGGGATGGTTATTCTTGAAGGCAGTTGTAAAATTATTTTGAGGAGAGAGGGAAGGAGATAGAAAACTCCAGAAAATTACAAAAGGAGCCAATCTCTTTGGTGGGCGGAGAAAAAAGCCACTTTAGTCCTGCATATTGAGACAAGGCATGCCTGCTTTGATTGCTGCCTTCAAATATTGCTGTTAGCTTTAGTAACAGTGATGCAAAACTTGATTCTATATATTTTATTTGCAGGTTGCACCAGAATAACGAGCTATCATCTCCTAAATGTGTGGGGCGGAAAGTGACAAATGGCTGGAGTGTGATGTAAAATGGAAGTGTATCATTGTCATGCTGATCATGCGTTTCCAAGCTCTTGTGAAAATAAATGTTGAGGTGGTCAAAGTGAAAGTTATTGAAAGCGGAGTATAGTCCAGGAGATTGTATACATTTGATAAAAGTGGACAATTAATTTTTAAGGACACTGTTGTGATTACTTGCAGAATGTGTATATGAGGGACGAGCATACCAAAGTGGAGAGGAATTTTGTGTCACCAAATAGAACCATGTGGAGGGCTTATCGTCAGGTAATGAAAGTTAACAATGTACCCAATCAAGTATAGACTTGATTACAACCAAATAAAGGGCCTCATGAAACAGTGTGAACAATGTTGAATAATGTAGGCCCAGGCAACGCAGAAATGCCACATTTACCTTTGTGTGGTACGTTGCAATTTCGTGCAATATTGAGTGGATTTGGTTTATTATGTGCCCCGAACGATTAAAAATCCAAATGAATTCCAGCCTTATACTTGAGAATTCCAAAGTATAAATAAGGAAATGATTATGAAGGTGAGATTTGATAAAGAACATTGTATTGTAGCAGTCACCTATCTATGTATGGACTGGGCATCCGAGTATGGACAACGGATTGTTAAGTGGACATGAAAATGGCGGTAGCGTACTAAAGGGGGGGAGGAGGGGAAAGGCTGTCCATCTGGCTCTGAAAAAAGCGAGCGATATTGGACCTAATATTAATTTAATCCCTCTTCATGGAAAGTAAAGACCAAGTTTCATCCTTAAATTTGGGCAAAAGTAAGGCAAAAATCGGTTAATTTTTCGGCTACGGTGCATTTCCAGTTGGAACTTGAGTAAAATCATGAGACGATTTGAGAATTTTAAAACCTCTGGATCGATGCCTTTGTACACAATGAAACAGAGTTCAGACCAGGGTTGTTGCGTGCGAGGGATGTGATTTCACTCATATTACGGAATGGCCAACCTTTTTTAAAAAGTTGCTTTAGTTTTCGAGTTACCACTCCCCTCTGTACAACAAAAAAACAATGAACAATTATTTGAAGTCTTTTGGGACTGCGAATTATTATTTTTAAAAAAATGTTTTAAAGTAAAAATATTACAATCTTGTTTTTAGGGATTCCTTTTTGTTCCTGGTATAGTTTTATACATTGATAAAGGGTTTCAGGGTAATACGATTGTTGGTGACATGTGGAAAAAAAGGATGTTTTTTTAGGAAAAAGGGTTGATTTAGGGCTTAAAAAATTCTAGACCCTTTGCAATAAATGCAAATGTGCGCCAGCAGGCGGATGCCCATCTCTAGTCATGGGCGGTGGACGATCCTCAATAATGTTGCGGTGGGGGGTTTGCCAATTCCTCCCACACAGCGAGTCTGTTTGCATTCACAGCATTGCCGGTACCCATTTATACTCCTGGGGGAGAGAGGCACAGCGAGGTAAAGTGCCTGCCCAAGTGCACAAACACATTGGCGACAGCGGGCCGCCTCGAAACCCACAACCTTATGCTTATGAGGCGAGCGCTGATCCACTGTACCACAAGTGCCCTCTAGACCCTTTTAAATATTGTATAAAACTGAAATCTTTAAGATAAAATGGTTAGAGGATGATAGTATTGCATCATGATTAAAATTGTTTGTTAAAGACACTATCAGTGATTTGCTAAATAGTCAAAAATAATTAAAAAGCCAAATTAAAAAAAAAAAATCATCAAAAATCAGATTGTTGCATGTTATGTTAACGAGTACAGCTATCCTAACATACCCTGCAATGATAAGACCAGAAAGCAAAACCTAAATAAGGACAGAATCGGAGATTTTAGTCATTACTGTCCGTTCGGACCACTTACTACAAACAAGTATAAATTGAAGGGGAATCGATTTCTTTATCTTTAAACAATGCTGTTTTCTTCCTTTTGTCAATTCTTCAGTGGGGGAAAAGGTAACTTATGAGAATTCTACAGACGTATCTTCACTTTGAAGCTATTCCTGCAAATTTCAAAATATTTTATCACATCATGATAGTGTCTTTAAGAAATCTAATAAAGCTCGATTTTCTAATTTTTTGCTCAAAAACATGCATTTTTTTATCCAAAAAACACCCTGCACCAAAGTTTTTGACCCCAAACCATCATTTTTTTAAAATTATTTAATACTATCTTTTGATGATGTGGTTGTGTTTTGTTGTACCCAAACCGCTCCACTAAATTCTAACTATGATCCCATTTGATTATTTGCAGGGAGGTTGAAGTAATCTGTTACCTCTTACTTAACATTCAGATGTAACACTCAGTGTACCCATCCATAACGGCCATTCAGATCAGTGTTGTATGTGTGTGACGATTGTTTGAGTACAGCCAACCGACGCCTCAACAACGGACACGCTTCCGTCACCTACTGATATGTGGTCAGATCGGCACATGCATGTAAGTTGCATAAAATGGTTATAGATATCATTAAGTGTTACTGTACAACAGAATCTAAAAAGAATACACCGTAATGTTAATTTATACAAATACATAATGGTTGGTGGAGAAAATAGGGTGAAATGTTTTTGAGGTACAGGCTTATGGGCTATTACCCAAAATGCCTATTACCCCAAACCCTCAAAGCGTGGTGTAGGGGTGGGTGATGGCCTTGTAGTCAGTACCAAGACAAAATAGTGTGCCTAATTCCCTGGTAAATAAACCAGTAGTATTTGTTTTATCACCTGACTTTTCCTCTAAGTATGAGGTTTTTGTGGAAATCGTCTGAAGATTTCACTTGTTCCTTTTTAGGATGGTTCCATCTTCTGTGATGCAGAGATTTCCTCCACCACAATGTCTAATCCATTTGTGAGCCTAACAAGCTGCTGCCCGTGTGGTCCAGCGTCTTTTTTACTCACTTTAGCTGGTCACAGTAATGTTAGGAAGGACAAGTATGGGATTCACCTACCAATCCCTGTATGGTGTGCAGATGCAACGTGAGTGTACTAAATGAAAGTTACATTTGTCATTGTTCCTAGCCCCTGTAATAAACAATGCGTACCTTCAGTCAAGATGAACCTTAAAACACTATGTAGAATGTCCCTTCAAGAAGAGTCTGAGTTTTCTTCCCACCATGCTCTTCCAATCAATTTTCGCACTGGTTGTCACATGAATTTCATAGTGTCAAAAAAAAGTACTACTTCAATTTGCGGATTGAGAGGAGTGCTGTTCCTTTTTGGTATTTTTTTTTTTTTGCCACAAATAAAAATAATTAAAAAAATTAAAAAAATGAATTGCATTGTGGGAAAACCTATCCTCCATTGCCCCCTTCGTAACACCTCCTCATGGCTTAGTTGTACCATCTCACTTCTTTTATTTCAGACCAACAAGTTCGATGTCAACGACTGCAATTGTCCCTCGATGTCCAGGCACATCAGCCCAGCCCGGTCACGTGACACATGGCTGCCCAGTTGTGTGGCGACTTAATATGACCGGCGTTATTTCACAACCAATGGTCAACGATTTGCCGACCCTCTCGATCGCTGTAATGTTTGCATTTGTCCAGGTGGATTTATAGTCTGGGACTGTAGTGCAAAGAACTTGGTGTGAGCATGCCAAAGTTGGATAAAATTGTGGATTTTGTACAACAAGTACTTTATGCATCATAATAAAAAAAAAATTTGTGAAGCACTTGCCTACACACCCCTATCATGGCCCCTTGCTTGGACTTCTATACTTTAAGTACACAAGCACATTAATTCCAAGGAATTCATCCAGTACAAGTTTGATATGTAATATTTTTCTTAAAATAGTAGAAAAGCCTTCATTCTGTTGTTAGGATGGCAGTGTCCGTATGTGGAGCCAGTTAACTGTCCACCTGTCAACTGTCCGGAACCTATCACGACCTGGTTGAATGCGGCCTCAAGATGTCTACACGTAAGTATAATATTACAAATATAAATAGTATGGAGGATAAAGGTCATCCTTGATCTCACCACTTGCACACAATATCTGTTCAGGTTCTCCAAATTCTGCAGTGTTGTACTATGCAAACTGTCGTTTGATTTACGGCATTGTACATTGTACAATGCAAAAGGCATCGCAAGTAAAATGCTGCCAAAATGGCAGAACTACAACATGATATCAGTCTTCTTGAGACTGAAAAATCTAGAAACCTAGAAATAAACTGTAAGGTCACATCAAATGAACTAGACGGCCGGTTGATATCCTTGACAACAATTGCTGCCTTGCTTGCTCATACACCTTGTTGCTGTGGCAGTAACATTTAAGCAGACTGATGATTGATTTCAAGTCACTTCATCAGGAAGCCACTTCTATCAATCGTTGGTAGTCGATTTCTAATGCATCTAAGCAAGGCAGCCAATTGGTCCCCTATAGCTGCCTTAGTGTTTATATTTCACCTCACCCCACTGCTTGTGAAATGAAACACTTCCATTTTTCTTTTAGTTGGCGTGATTTCAATCATTTCACTCAGGACCAGTTAATAATTTATATTACTAAACCTAATATCACTCAGTGTTTTAAGTGCAAAATAAAAACATACTACTACTACAAATCAACATGCAGGATAGTAGTTAAAATACATCTTCTTGCATAAGTATGTATTGTTTTTACTTGCCCACTAATATGGTACATAGATAATGTAACACGCTCTCTGTAGAAAATGGTAATTTTACCCTTTACACCCAGTAGAGTAAACTCATTATTTTCTGCTAAACTTAGACTCCTCATTGTCCATCATCTCTTTACATTATTTAATCCTACACAGGACAACCAAACCCAGCGTGAGGATTAAAAACGGAATTTCCAAGTTAATTTTTAACATAATTATTTCTGTTATGTTGTCTGCACGTTTTGATGGTGACAGATGTGCTATATGCATTGACAGTGTCACAAATAACAATACACAGTTAATGGTTTCATAAATTGTTAAATATTGAATTAAGAAAAAAATAAAAAACTTATTTTAATTATTTTGAGTGGTTGGACAAAAATCACTGCAAACAACAATTCATTTTAAATAGTGTATAATAATAATGACATAACCCCACATTGGTGTGAGCCATTGATAATGAGCTTTGTGCATGCTTTATTTTGTATTTTCTGCATTATTAGAGGTAAATTGCTGAATATTTTTTATTTAAGGTATTAACAAAAAAGCCCTGTTCATTAGTTTTTGATTATACTAACACTCACAAATTTAATAGGGGTGAGTGACAGTTTTTTAAAGCTGTCACCCTAACCCAGTGCAAGCATCATCTGGGACAGTAGTTCCTTCCCTTTAACATGAACTTGGCTTCCTCTTCCAAGAGATCATATAGTTAGGTGGCAAATAAACTCCAGCACATTGAACAAAAAATGAACTTAAAAAGTTTTAATTGGGTGTTCATTTTGGTGCCATGTTCTATTTTTATTTTATTGTCCGTAAACAGACGCAGCACATGCTTTCACAGCCAAGTAGATGTGTGTGAATCGCATGTGGCGTTTAGAGCATAATGCAAAGCAGCTTTATGCATTCAGGGCGCAGTCCAGTCAAGTTATTGTTTGGGGGGTTTTTAACAATGTGCATCAGCTAAGATATTTGTAACACAATGTCGGTAAACTTTAAAATGGCATGAGCAAAATTTTTGAGATTAGGTTGTAATTGGCAAAAAAATGAAGTTAGTTTTAAACACAAGCATGAGCACATACAGCATGAATACTTATTTTTTTCAGTGGTTTATTTTGTAAATAGTACTATAATGACTAATATAATAATAATAATCAAGGTTATTTTTAATCTCCAATCGTGGCCTGTAGGCCAAATTGCTAAGACTTTACAACTTAATATTACTAGACAGAAACAACTGCATCTTGGAGGCAGCAGCTTAAAAAGCGTCCATAATTGGCAAATTCAACACACTACACTAAACACACACCGGATGGGTCGTGCAACTTTCATGTTCCTTTGCCACTTTCAATGAACCATGGAGAAAGTGGCATTCAGGTTTAATCAATATCTGTATACAAATCAAATCCCAAATGGGAGTTCCCGAATTAATCCACATGGTCCCACTGAGATTCGATCCGAGGACTTGCAATGTTATTTTCAATGCCAAATGTATTTAATATATATCGGTGGAAGATTGAGCTCTTTTATTAAGCAAAAGTTTTTGGTAGTAGTTGTGAATGCTAAATTTGTTCAATCCGAACAAATAGTTTAGGGAGTAATGTAATCCAACGCAAAATTTTATGCAATCTTTAACACATAGTGTGTGATCTGGTAACACGGCCGGAGCCACAATGTTGCAAGGACCTTTTGCAGTAAAATAAAGAAAAAGCTAAAATCTTTATAATTGTACTTTATTTTTTTGTCAGATTGTAACTGCCTTACTTTTTATGTGTGTATCAAAGAAGAAAAGTAAACCGTTATGAAAACTTAATATTTCAACTCTGCCGTGATAGTCAAACTCAAATTTAAATTTCCCACCACGTGGCGGGTTTTTCCCATATCCGCATCACCATATTTTTGGAGTAAGGATTGCTAAATTTGGTGCAATCTGTAACAATATTTTTTTAGAGGAGAGGATACTAAATTTGGAGTGGTTCGCACCCACACAATTCATGAAAGGGGTAAAAGGTGCCACTTTTTTGCTGATTTAAAAAAGTAAAAGTTAAAAATTTTAGAGAAAAATTGGTCAAAAAGTCTACTCTTTGGAGGGCACTGTAGCCGAGTGTTTATGTAGGCCATCCCTCTCCCCCGACACAAGCTTGTCGAATCGACTTAGCCTTTTATATACCTATCTCTAAGGTCTCATGACCCTACCAGGTATAATTTGTAAATTATATTGCATTATGGGATTGGGTATACAAGCAAATCCTTATTTTCATATTGCTTGAATTTATTTTTCACTTCCAGCTCCACGTTGTGACTTTGAAGGTGCGTAATTGAAAACGGTGCGACCCCCGTGGGGGAAGGGGGGCACGGGGGGGTCATCGAGGCAGGAGTGCATGGACGTCGCTGTCGGATTGGCAACGCGGTGTGGGGTTGACCAGGTAATTTGCCCCCCTGCTAACTGTCCTCACCCAGGACATATTGGTGCTGTGATAGCTGTGAAGGTATCAATCAATAAAATTGGTCCAATGATTTTTGTAATTTTGGTTTAATCGATTCTGGTAAAGTGCACTAATATTATTTTGTATTTATTTACATTCTAAAAATGTTCTTTACAGCTGTAAAAAGATAATCACTACAATAAGAGTTGGCAATAAGCAAGTTAACCAAGGTGTCCATGGAGGTTGTGATGTTGTATAGGTTTGCTCATTTCAGTAGACAAAACTTTTTGTTCGTTCGTTCGTTCAAGTCATTGATAATGGTTCGTTTTAGGATTAGTTGAGCTGTTGAAACGGATCCAGGGCCTTGTGTGTCCTGATACGGACGCTCAACATGTCCTCTCTTTTGATGCTGGGGGCAGATTTGGAAACAGTCGGGGGTTTTCACCCTACTCTTATCGAAACTGGTTACATATAATATACAGTTGTGACTCTGAACACGGGACCGATGGCTTAACGTTCCCTCCCTTCCTTAGTTTGATTTTGCCAATTTCTAAATGAACCAGAGGAGAGAATACCGCTTTGATTCTGATAGACAAAACTGGTGTTTACAGAATTTCTATGATTCTACTAGTTCATTTTTTTTTTTAAAAATAAAAAAAAATTATATGGTGGCATCAAAAAATAAAACCTAACCACAGTCACTGCAAAAAGCTGTGATTCTTGAACATAAGAATAAAGATTTTTTGATGCACTGTACTATGTATACTCATATGTCATTTTGGCCTTTTATGTTTTTTTGACGCATTAACGGGCTGCTCAAGTGGCAGCCACGATATTTAGTCTTCCGCCTCAAAGAGGATGGAAGACTATTAAGTTAGATGGCTTCCGCTTGGAGTCGTTCCGGCGAATTTGTTTTCCATTTGCCAAAATTACCGTTGTTCGCATTATCTGACATCTTCGGCTAATTGCGATGTAACGGGGCGAGCTCTCAAGTTCGGATAAATTGGCTGTTTAGTTCCCCGGAGAATGCCCGTAGCAACACACTGTTTAACTTGGGTTCTATTACTGGCAACGACGTGTCTCAGCAAATGGTGACACCACAGGGCACCGCCATGGTTGATTGCACCAAACTTGTTTGTTCTGCCATCCAATGCCTTCTGCCACAATGCTATGCCCTCTCCTCATCCGTCATCCGACATAGCAGAGCTGGTTGCCGTGTGCCCATTGCAAATTATGGTGCCGTTGTTATGTTCTTTGCTGTCGAGGCTTTGGCAATAAACGTAACCGCTGAACTCCAAACGAGTGTTATGAACGAATTGAAAATTGTTACGGGGATCGGCTTTGATGTACTATACCGCAAGCTCAGATACTGTTGAATCTTGTTCCGTGGTTGAATTTGGAATGTCCAACAGTGAATAACGATTACAATTATGGAATTAAGGCTGTAAGAGTTAAGGAGTTCGTGTGGGGGACCCCCCCCCCTAATTTGGTTTAGGTAGGCCTACCTCTGGTTTTGTGTTGAGCTTTTGAATTGAAGTATGGATTTGTCATGTACGGATATCGGATTTTTGCTAGTCATATGGAAGCTTCTTTATGAAGTTGAATATACATTTTGTAGTGTGTGCACTGCACACCCGGTTCATTTGCCACTGGGTGTAGCGGTATGATAACAGGCCTGCCTGATGAGACTGCTGCCCAGTCAGCCAGCCGGTCACGCACACGGCGAGTTGCGCAACACCCCGTAGACAGCACGTTGTACGGCATGTAAACATTGAATGAGGTTGTGAATAATCGCCGTTTTTTTTCGTCACTTAAACACTATCACTACTGCTTGATATTTCAATAATCATTTACACTAAATATAAATCTTATCTTGGTCTCTGAGGGTTCAATTTAGTGAAAGTAACCTGAAAAAGATGTCACTTATCGGAATAAAGGTGAAAGGGCAAAATTTTGCAACAAAAACGTTTCAAAAAACGAGCCTAGAAATCTTTAATAGTTTACTTTTAGAGTTGAGTGACCTAGTTTACCATGCTTGTTGTGTATTTCCACCAATATTCCTACGTACAATTGTTAAATTTAAAGATAATGATGCAAACGTCAAACCCAGCAACCCAGACGATTAACAAAACATTCCATAATATACCAACCCATCGGCCATTTCTCTCACACGAAGGGCCCGGGTCATGCCAATAAGAGGCTTGTCCGAATGAGGGCATATGATTGGATAATCGTTCAATCAACGCTAAGGCCATGTTCCATTCGGGGTTCGTGTGGAAGGGGGGGGCTCATTGTCTTGTATTCGTTCTTGATTTTCTGTGTATCTGTGAGTGTATCTGTGTGTCAAAATGTTAACGGGGCCGGGTGGGGGTGTTTTGGGGAGGGAGTGGGTGTTGGGGAGGGGGTAAGGGGTGGTGGAGAAAGGGGGTGGGGTGTTGGGGAAGGGGTGGGGTGGTGGGAGGGGTGGGATGTGTTGGGAGGGGGGTGGGATGTTGGGGGAGTAGTTGGGGGTGTGGCTGTTTTGGGAGGGGGTGTTGTTTGGGGAGGGGTGGTGGGTGGTTTGGGGAGGGGCCAGGGTGTTTGGTGGAGTGGGGATTTTAAATTGGGTAGGGGAGGAGTTGGGTGCATCGGTATGTGGTGATCGGGAGTGCTGTTTTTTGGGGAGGGGTAATGGTTTATCGGGGGAAGGGTGTATCAGCGGTGTATTGGGGAGGAGGGAAGGGTGTATATTGGTGGGTGGGATTGTTGGGGGTGGGGTGACCTCATGCATCCTTGGGTGACCTTGATGACCTCATGTGACCTAGGTGACCTTCATGTGACCTGGGTGATATGTGACCTGGGTGACCTACATGTACCTTGGTGACCCCTCATGTGACCTTAATGACCTCATGTGACTCCTAGTGCCTCATGTTACCTTGGTGACCTCAATTGACCTCAGTGACCTCCTGGGTGACCTGGGTGACCTAATGTGACCTTGGTGACTCATGTTGACAATGGTTGACCTCCATGTGACCATGGTGGCCGCTCATGTGACCTTGGTGACCTCATGTGACCTTGGTGACCTCATGTGAACTCAGTGACCTTTGTGCCATCGTGACAAATGTGGATTCAATTTGGACCATGAAATGACCCTTAATGACCCAGGTGACCTCGGGTGACCTTGGTGACCTCAATGTGACCATGGGACCTCATGTGAACTTGGTAACCTCATTTGACCTTGGTGACCTCCTTTGGACCATGGGGACCTCATGTGACCATTGGTGACCGACTCGTGACAATGGTGAACCCTCAATGTACCTGGTGACCTCCATGTGCCTTAACTGACCTCAGTTGACCTCGGGTGACCTTGGTGACCTTAATGACCTCATGTGACCTGTGGCCCAGAACAAAATCATGACGGCAGACGACAGTCGCAGTCCAAAGACTGCAAATGTATTCACATGTAAAAATCTATAAACCACTGCAACACAAAATTCGATCAAATTAACACGAAAAGAACTGGTCCCAGGACTCATCCGGGTATGCACAATGATTGACATTTAGTGACCTACTTGACATTTGACTTCTAGTGACCCCCTGTGCTCTTTTGGACCCTCAAATGACCTTTGAAAATCATTTGATTAAATCACATACTTTCAAAAAAAACCGATATGTAAACTTTCTCTTCGCATTGGAATTCTGTGCCACAAACCTAAAAAGACTTGACGGGATTCATGGTATACACATATTGACCTCAATGCCCCTACCAGACCTTGACACCCTTTTTTGAAATTTTTATACATTTCTCCCAATAAAGTTGTATAGCTACCAACCTTGCTAAAAAGAACCACTGGCCCAAGCCCATGCCTATAATTCAATTGACCTCTAATTAACTCTGCATAACCTTTGACCCCATTTGTCAAATCTATAAAACCCTTCTACAATAAAATGCTATGACAACCTAACTTTAAACAAACACTGTTCAGGACTTTTGGAGGGTAATGCAGATGAAAGCTCTGCTGACCCTATGTGGACCTTTAACATAGTCTTCTTCTCTGCAAATAGCTTAGAATCATCAACTTTGGGGGGGGGCCAAATAAAACTACTACTGGCACAAGACTCATGGGTTAATATTTCTATTGATCTCTAATGACCTTATGTAACTTCAAGCCTATTTTGGGAAAAAAATCTGTAAACAGTCTTTCTAAAAAAGACAAATCACCAAACTTGCACCACAAGAACTGCTTCATCCATTACCAACTACCCCCCCCAAAAAACTCACCCCACCCATCGCAACTACAACCCAATCCAGGAACCAACATGATGGGCGGCAGACTTGGTTAGTGATCCACGTGTTTAAACTTTTCTTTCTTTCTTCAATTGGTATGAAAAACTGTATTTATGTCCTGATTGATAGAGATTAACTGTTTTAAAAATATGTTTAGAAGTTATATTGTGGTCCAGAAGTAATCGCCTGGCTTTTTCTTTCTTTAAAGTGTTTTTTAGGTTTTCATAAGAGTAGTAGCTAAAACAGGTGAAAGACTTCCCTAAACCGAGGAGACTGTTATGGATAAGCTAACCATTTGTCTGTATCTCTATAGACTTTGCAAGCCAAATACCTAGTGTGATTGAATTACCCAGTAGATTGTGCAATTTGTCTCTTTCATTATAAACACATGAATAATCCTAAATTCAATTACATAACATATCTTTGATTATATCCTCACTGGTGTGTACATATATGGAATCATAGGACAATAGAGATACCTTCAAAGATCCTAGGGGGACCCTGTCTTGTATTGTTCTGTCTTTTGAAGTATTTAAAAAAAGTGTTAGCATATTTTGTGAAATATCATTCGCTCCCCCCCCATAATGTGGGAAATTATGTCGTATGTTACAAAATACAACTTTTTGCGTTTCAACATTCAGACTTATGACTTTGTAGCTTTACGTAGGAAAACAATTGCACTTCAAAACTCAGCAAGGTTAAAACTTAAAGGTCCATGGCCCTCGCTAATACCTCGTCCCCAGAAGCCCCGATTTTACCGGCGTGAATCATCATTTTGGTATCCGAAGAAAGCTACTATTTTTCTCATTCCCTGTGGAAATCTTAGAGCCAAAAGGATGTTGGTTTGGAGTATGAGCGAAAATGTGTCCCTATTTTGGTCGACCAATATAATTCGACCAGTAACGCTATGGGCTTAGAAAATCACGTTTTTTTTAGCTTTTCTCGAAAACGGCATTTCGTCAGATAAGACAGTATGGTGAAGTGGGCGACGTTTTTTAAAATTTGCAAAGTAGTAAAGAGATTTTATAGATGATACTAATCATAGGCCAGATCGAAATCAACTTCTCAATTCCATTTCCCCTCCGTGTAGGAGGGACGAGTAAGCTGCGCAAGGATGACCTGTCCACGACTTGAAAATTGTGACTTGATTGTACCACCGGTATCAGTGCGAATGTTGTCCTACTGTTCATCAGGTAACTGAAGAAACAACTATACTTTCCCATTATCATTTGCCCAAGTATTGTTAAATCAAGGCTGCATGGGTTGTTCAGAGTCTGTGAAATATGATATTATGATCGTACAGTTATTGCGTCAATTGCTGTCAAGTTGTTACCATCATTGTGTATTATACCACCTCTGAATCTTCATGAAAATCATCATGCTATTTCAGTGGCTAATCGGGGAATAAATCTGTGTTATACTTCCGAGGACCTTTGTTGTACTACGAGGCCTTTGTTGGTACTTCCGAGGACCTCATTGTTCAAAAGAATTCTTGGTGTTAGGGCCTCTGAAGTATATATAAAAAATATACACACACACACAAAACACAAACAAACAAAAACTCTGCAACCATTTAATATTCTGTCCAAGATGTATATTTGAGGATATTATGGACTTGTTGAAAAAGTTACCGGTGTCAACATGTGCATGCTTTACACTATGAACTCTCTGATAGTTGAATTTCAAAGCTCATGAAATGGAACCAAATAATATCCATTTTGAACTATGTGCTCAACATTCTAACATGAATACCATGCAGACAACATTTTAGTAACATTTCGAGGTTTAGTGCAAGAAGGCCCCATCTGCACTAGCTGACACATGTTAGATTTGTCAGGTATAACACTTAATAAGGACACAACTGACAAATGGCAGTATTTTGTAGATGGGCCTTCTTGCACTAAACCCTGATTTGTAAACATTTTCATACTTTCTTTGCATTGACATGCTGTTGCGGTTTATATTGATGAATTATTGTTCTGTGTAGGTAGGCCCTAACAATGCAAATAAATAAGAATAAGAAAAACAAACTCTTCAGCAAACTACATTTCAAAATCCAGAAACGTAGACGATGCAACAATGGAATCACATTATGGCGATGGTGATACATGGCCAGATGAGACACGAAATTGCGAACAGTGTGAGTGTAGGACGGAGTGAAGTAAAGTGTGGATACCCCGGGAGTGTAACAGGCCTGCTGCCCCACATACAAGAAACAGATGGTGCTGTCTGATTGACACGATGTGCAATTGTAAACAAAATCGTAGTAGTATTAAATTTCAAAAGTTAAGTTTAATTCAAGTTTGTCCCTGCTAAGGGGGTGGCCGAACTTCCACCTCACATTCACAGCATTAAAAAAATTTAAATAAATGCTGTGTGAGGATTTATTGGAGCAAAGATATTGACTGGATGCCTCCTGATTGTCAAGTGATGGATGGCCACATAGCTTTCTCCGAGCCGACGCCCCTTGTTAGCTAATATCTTCTTTTTAGTTCTTACAAGGGTTACCCGTACCCTTCATCATCAGAATTGTTAGAAACCCAATGGGCTGATGGTTTAGGCGCGGGACCAACCCCAGCCCTGAACAGGTAGTAGTGGTTACCAGGATATACCAGTAGCAGGCCCTCGAGAAAATCTGACTCCTGGTTTTAAGGAGGATTTAAAAATCAGGAGATGACACTTGTGGAAGAATGGTGGTCCCGGGACCTTTGTTGTATAGGGGATGCTACAGACTTGGTTGACTCAGGGAGTGGGATGCCATTCGTTAACTAAACCTGGGATATACAAACTCAGGGGCTAATCTTGGTAGACTATTTGGACATAGAATGTAAAATTGGTGTAAATGAAAGCTGTGAATTTCTCATTGTAAATATAGAAATAGTTAATATTTCAGTTATTTCTACAAACAAATCATAGGGAACTGCACTATTTCCAGGGGATTACAATTGAAGGGACCCGAATGCATAGACTGCAAGGGCTGTAGCAAAAAATCTAACCTTTATCCATAACCCACACACTTTGTTCCTCTTCTGATATCACCTCTTTGTTTTTTCACATCATGGACGGCTATGGATGCTTCATTTTGCTAAGGCATTCCAAAAACTATGAAAGCTCTTCCCTTTAAGGTCAGAGAAGCTGGGTCAGAGACTAGTTCAAACTTGCTGAAAGCATATCTTTACACATCTAATTATTGATTCTGTTCTTATTGGATAATAGGTTGTCTATTTGTGTGCATGGTTTCTTGTTGCTTTGAAATGGTATATTTTCTTTCCTGCTTTGTAAGGTGCTCTGTTTTTGTAGTGTGCCAAATAAATGTTTTAATAGTTAAGTACAATTGATTTGTTAGCGGTCACCTTGACAGGCCAAAACCACCTCTAGTGGCATCCAAAACTGAGTGTGAGAGGAGCCCTGATGTGCCTTTTTCTAACTTTTCTTGTTCTAATTTTGTTTGGCTTCAATTCTGCCAACTTCATTTCTTTCCCTCCTCCATTTTGCCATCTGCTTCCTTTTCCTTTTTGGTTTCACTTTTAAGCTGTCCTCTTTTTCTTTTTGTTCCATTTGTACTTTGGCATCTCATTCCTGTTGTTTCAGTGCCTTTTCTAATTCAAGTTTTTCCTTCTCTAATTGTAATTTGTCTTGCCCTTCCTTTCTTCCTGTGCTAACTTTTGTTGTACCAAAGCCAACCTAATGCCTTTCTTTCTCTTCCATTGCTAACCGTCCTTGCCTTTCTTTTCTTTCTCTGCATTTGTAATTTGGCCATTTCCTAATTTGCATTTGCATCTCCAGACTGTTTCATTTTCAAGCTCTTCTGACTCATCCTGCATTTCAACTATGTTTCCAAACATCCCTCATCTAGTAATCTTCCTCAACAAGTTGGGTTATCAACTGGTTTTTAAAGTAACATGTTTCCTCATGGAATGTATGACCTTCATCCCATAATATTTGGCCAATCCATTAAATCCTGGCTTTTTAGCACCGGGGTCAAACTCTCCCACGTAACTCTTTAATAAACTCTTTTTTCCTCCGCGTTAAACGCCATAGTGTAAAAACTCGTCCTTCCAAATAACAATATACATCACAGATATCAAAGTTTAAACACACAATCAAAATTGTTCACTATTTTTAACTGTATTTTTACAGGTATTTCCCGGACAAAGCCCCCCAATTTGTTTCGGTCACCTGCCAATGGCCAAAACCACCTCTACACTACGGATTCAACTCCTGAATACTAGACAATACACTGTTAACTCTGTCTACAAATTTTTAAAAACAAGTATTTATTTTAATTGTGTGTCTAAAAAATCATCTCATCAACATCAATTAAGTATCAATAATCAAAGATTAATCTATAATAAAGTTGGTAATTAATGACTACTAAACTTACTACCGGGGGGGGTGGTGCCGTGACGCGGCTGCAGCAAATTCCTATAAAGGTGCAAGAACTTGCAAAAGACTGCCTGGCGAATATTCCATTGCAAAAGTTTCATTTCCAATACGGGACGTGTCCACCGGACGACTTTCTTACTAAAGAAAACCAGCTCCGAATGACTCCCGATGCTCGGCGGTCGACTAAATATAAGTCAGTGCTGTAGCTTGTTTATCCTTGGATAACTCAAGGCCACGAATACGGAAGCCGAGGACGGCTACACAATCAGAACTACTGGAGCTGAGACTACTATGACAATGTCCACTAATGGAAGACAATGTATAACTACTACTGAAATACTATCACTGTACTTGGGCAACTAGATGGCACAATACTCTACTAATAACTTGGAGTAGGATGTTGTAATACTCTCCTTCATCTTCATCTCACACCAGAGCTTTATATAGCCTCTCAAACAATTCTGAAGGATCTAGTCCTCTCTATTGAGTCATGTGCTAAAGTAGTCCATTACACAAAAAAACAACAATAAAACCATATCTAGAATCATCCCAATTTCCATATTATAAATTTCATAGCCATCACCCATACACAGCACTGTGATTGTATGATTATGCAGCAGTGCGCCACCTATAGTTAAGTGATGTTCAGTAATACACTTTCTAGCACAATCACTCATTTTGGCCTCTTTAGAATTTTCCTGTGTTTTCTGAGCTATTCTATTTGCTCCAACACAACCATCAGTTTATGCGCACACAAACAGGTATATTTTGTTATATTGGGTTATTGATTATGTTAGAATATGTTTATATGCTACTTGAAAGTTTAACTCATGACGTGAATAAATCTTGCTTAATTGTCTTGGGCCTTGTAACAATCATATATTTCAAGCAACACTGCATGATTCCTTTTAGTAAGCAGCATCAGATGAAAATAGCCTGAGGTGATGAATCCCTCGACCCATTATTCCGTTTTAATAAGCAAGTATGTGCAAAATTCATGATATTGTACAGTAAAATCATCAATTTTCACAAGAAAAATTGATATTGAGAAGAACTAAGACCGTTCTACCACATACTGATTTTCAATGACATCCACACGTTCCGCTACATCTGAGTAATGATTTTAGAAGACTGTTTTGAAGATGACCTAAATATATATAGATCTATTTGCTAGATTGTGCGACTGGTCTGTTTTGTAGTGTGTGGTGGTTAGTGTGTGTATTTTGCTTTTTCTTCTTGTTCATTGTTGCAGTGTGTAACTATTATAATTTTGAAACGTTTCAGCTTGTGTACTTATAGATGGTATACCATGATAATCGTGCTACATTTTCTGATTCCCCAAGATCCGTGTAAAGCCTGCCAATGTCTGGTCAAAGTCCTACTTAACTGATCTTTGCATAAGTCAAGAACCTCCTTTTTGTTCTAATATAGAATCCTAAAAAATTCAAATTTTTTCAGTTTTATCTGGTTGTGTGATTTGGAGTGATAAGCACCCTCACATAGGGTCATAAATGAGGATCCAATTCTCAAAGTTTGGGACGAAGGTTTGAAGATATTTTCTATAGAATTTGAAGAGTTCTGATCAGAAATGTTGAGGTGAAACCTCTGGGAAAGTGGGGAAACATTGTAAAATGGGTGGGGGGGGATTGGTACAGGGGGGACAGGGGGGTAAATTTGAAATGGGACTAAAAATATGTTTACAAGGTTGGACCAAAATTCTCTACATCGCAGCCTCAAAGTCAAACCTTCGTTCCCAAACTTGGAGAATAGATTAGTCATATGACCCTACTACAGTAGGCTAAAGCCTGTTTTCAATTGTTGTCCATTTTTTATGGCAGATGATCAATTTTAGATTTCTTTCAGAAAAGTTAAAGCGCATATCAGTAAATATGGACATCAATTTATATACCGCCAAAATGATTAGGTGAACATATAAAAAGTTCAGATTCCTTTAGGCAGTCAGTGTGACTAAACTAAGGATCATAAGATTTCCTTTAAAATCACTGATTTTAAAATCTCAAACCCATCGTTACATGCGAAGTTGAACAAATAAGTTTGTAGAAAAGCAGGTCCCCATTGAAACCAAAAACTGGAAAGATATAACTTTTTATTAATGCTTCAATTTGTTTCCTAATTTGATATAATAACATGTTTGATGTTGAATTTTGCTTTACACAATACCAATTTAGCAGGATCTGTCTATGCATAGAATCCCTTGTTCTCCAGTACCTGTGAGGTCCCAGTGGATAGAACCAGGGCATGCTGTCCTGTATGCCCACCACGTAAGTACCAATAACTAGAAAACTTCAAAAATCGTATGCGATAATGTACTTGTAATGTGGAATTAGACATCTGTAGAAATCATATGGTCGAAGTATACTTGTATGTGGGAATTATTTAGCTTTAGAAATTTAGAAGTGTACTTGTAACATCTATGTTGAATTAGACCTAAAAAGAGAACAGGAGAACCCAGACATGCTATATTATGCATGTAAATTTTTTTCTCCCACATTTGAGTGTTTCTTGATTTTCTTGGCACATGGAATAAACAATGAAATGCAACTCATGCGTAGAACCGATCATTTTAAACACTGCTACACTGTTCAACCCTGGCCAACGAATACATCTTGATGGTGAGGCAAATAAAAGATGCATGAAAATATATAATTTCCCAAGCATTTAAGGAAACTCCAATGCCTTCTATGTATGGAGAAAAGATGCACCCATCCAGTTCTCTCTTACAGTTCTGTAATATAAAACTACTCACTGACCTGTGGCCCAAGTCACATGATAGTACATTAACAGACAGTTTCACATCATCAGTAGTGGATTTTCAATGTTGTGATTGGTAAGAGCCGTCCTAACACAATTATGGCCCTGCAGTAATCGATTTCTGAATCACCACTTTTTTGGATAAGCATGTACAAATAGGTTAGACGTGTACAATGAGCATGGTTGCTACAGCTATTATTGTCTCAAAATATTGAAGCCCAATATACTTGACTATTAATCAAAAAAAAAATTGGAATATTGTGGTTGAATACACACAAACACTCTTTCCAATATTTTGCATGTTACTGCACATTCGAAGCACACCCCTATTCTGTAATGGAACATCCCATTTGAAACATCGATCGTGCTATTTTTCTCAAGTGGAAAAGACGAAAACATGACATGAAAAGAGTGACTTTGCAGCTGATTTTGGAATATTTAAGGTACAACATCAAAATAATGAGTGGAACGGGTTTCACTCAGATTCTCAGAGTTGTAATGCCTTTTTTTGGGCCTTCGGCAGGCTGCGGGGGTCGCTTCGCTTGCCAACAACAAGCTTTACTCATGACAATCTATATTGAAACCCGATATTGTAGTGTCAGCAAGAGTCAGACAAACCTCTGAAATTTATTCGGCTCATAAATCTGCTTAGTTTATTGACACCGTCACTGTTTATCAGGATAATCAAATTTTTAAATTTGTATTTTATCAAATACCTTTGCCAGAAGAATGCGTGTATGCTGGTAAGATCTATGTCGGTGGAGAGTTTTGGGTAAGCCCGTCACAGCCTGTGATGTATGCCAGTGTAAGCCAAATTTGAATGTGGAGTGCAATCGCAAAGAGTGCCAACCAGTCTCGATGTCAACATCCATTTAAAGGGATGCTGGATACCTGTCCAAGGGGGGTTAGTTTGTACCAAGGGTTTCTAGAGAGAATGCCATGTATCTTGTACTTAAAATATGATATAGGTAGAACCTGGGAAAGCGAGCTTCCCCGTTCTGCGATATACGTGATGAAGTGATGATATTAAAAAGGATTATTTTGGACATGGTCTCCCCCCATGGCAAATTTTTTTTTCACTTTGGTTGGTAATCATTACTAAATAAATACATAAAAACTAAATATGCAATTAGAGGGTATGACTTCCAGTGCTAAACCCTTTAACATGGCAATACCATACCTTTCCACAAATGCTTTATGTGATATGTCAGACTTAGTGTAAGTGCATTGAATTAGATTTCGTTTCTGCATTGCCTCCCTTTTAAAGTGACAGGAAGATTTGTTAGGATATGAATTTCTCTCAAATTTCACTGGATCGGTTGTAGACACCAACCGAGAACATTGGAAGGTTTATTGGACAAACAGGTGCAAAAGAAAACAGCAAACCTTGTTTTCACATGTGCCTGCTATCGTAATAGTTCCTCATAGAAAACCATGCTTTGACTTTCTTCGTGACGACAGAAACTACTTATCATCATCTTATGACATAAAGACCGGCGTATTCGGCTTATTCAATTCAGGTGTGATCTGATACGTTTTTAAGCATTCCAAATATGTTAAAAAAACATAGGTTCGAGAAAAATGGGGCGCTTCTTTTGGAAATCTCTCATGTCTCTTTAAGTTAATCATGCTCTTTGTTTTGTGCATCTTATTTATTGATTTACTGGACAGATTGTACCTACCAGGACAGAACTATGGTCAATGGGCGATTGACATTTGCTGACCCTGACGACTCCTGTCAGCTCTGTACAGGTATTGTAAGTTTTCGACGTCTACTCTCACGATGTTCCTAAAGTAATGTTGTATTTTTTTATTACTTTCAAACTTCTGATAGCTGAAGGTAGACTATTTTGAGATTCTGGGATTGTATTTCTTTTATTTAATTTCATCATCGATGGACTTATCTAACAAATGGTCCTCTATATGTTGAAAATTTGTAATTTGAACTAGCACAGGTCAGTTTGTCACCAAGTTCTTTCTTAAAGGGGCCAGCAAGAGGATTTTTGAGGCTTCCATGTAAGTTCTCATATGTAGTGGTTCATATAGATTAGACACTCAAAAGATTTCTTACCTATGTATTTGGTACAGAAATGTTTTAAAAGTGGAAAACAAAAGGTGATCTTTATATGCTTATATTTCAATGTAAAAGCAGGCTGAATTTCCTATTTGCTTCGTATGGAAATTTCAGTTTTGTGCCAAAGAATTTTTTCTCAACTTATTCCTTTGAGATGGGAATGTTTTTGTTTGAAAGCTTGACACCAGTGCAAAAAATCAGAATTTGTCACATGTTTTTAGAGATGGCCTGTTATGTGAAATCTCTTTTTTGCCACAGTTAAAGTGAAAAAAGACTGTCCTCAAACTATTCCCATCTCAAAGGATTAGGCTGTATGTGTGTCTGTTATATAATGGATGCTTATCAGGGTCCCGGGTTTGGAAAACTTTGATGTGAAAAGGGTGTAAACTTTTACAAATTAGTAGAATTATTTAGTTCTGTTAACGTAGGTTTGAGCAGTTTATGCAGATATTGAAATGAAATTTATTCCTGGGAAAATTAAATAAAATGCCAAAAACATTAATGCATTGTGAACCCCACATCAATATGCTGAGCCATAATCAACTGTAATAATTTGTTTTTCTTACAGGAGGGAACTGTCCTATGCGGGCCATTACCATGTGACCCTCTATCATGCCCCCACAGAGGACTACAAACAAATGCTTGTTGTCCTATCTGTGTAGGTAAGGAACATTCTTTAGTCATCAGTTACAAGAAAACACAGTCTGCAGTACACCAGCCACTATGAGGCATAATCCCCGGTTGAGGTTTCAGCGTGGAAAAATGAAAACCAGCAAAAAAAACCAAAAAAAAAAACAGTTTGTGATGTGTGATCAAATTAATGAGTCCTTTGCTGCTAATATTGGTTTGAGATAGCTAATTATAAAATCAACTATTCAACGGATGATCAAAAGATTTGTTGTGGTGCTGAGTGTAGGTGGCACCATGGCGTGTATTTAACCCCCTAGTTACTACCTGCCTATCTAAGTACTATTTGTTGGTCAGTTGGAAGGTATCACATGTAATAAGGCAATCAGAGATAATGTAAGATGTGTAGGATTTACCACAGAGATATCGGAGACTGTTGATTGGTTACTCAAGGGCTATATCATGTTGTGTCCTCCCGTCCCAGATTATATCATAGTGGTAGTGCCCAGGGGTTAACCTCGTTCAGTGCATGCTATTTACCATCTTAAACAGCTGTGAAAAGTAAGACAATTTCATTGGATGATGCCAGGATTCAATTCGATTAATTGAAACCAGATAGTACACACATGCGTATTGAAGTTATTTTTAGGTGACGCGGCTCCTGCGTTTGCTACGTTGGCGCGCGCCTGCCAACGTTGCGTCTCGTTGCGTATGATCGTTGCGTTCAACGGGTTGTCGATTGTTGTCACTGGTGTGGGGGCAGTCTTTGTTGTTATTTAAAGCCGTAAAGCATCTCAAAATTGGGTTAAGATAAGCTGTTAAGATATGAGAATAGGAATAAAGGTATGATTTTGGGAACCGGTACTCTCTTTACGACGAATTGAACCCGCGGCGACACCATTATTTGTGCGTGGAAGAAAACTCTGCCTCGGCTTTGTCTTCCACTTAAAAAAGGGTACTGCCTTGGGTTCAATTCGTCGTTTAAAAGGAGTACCGGTTCCAAATCCATACATTTATTCTCTAAAGTTCATACAAGGAAATGTTAAACAAACCCTTGGAGTAAACCAATAGTGATCAAAAATTATGATTTCTCAACTGGCCCTCCCCAGTTGATATTCAGAATACCCTGTGTGACTTATAAAGTTTATTTTTACTTTGTGAATTGATTGTCTCATTCAATAGGCCGGACTATCACCCTGGTCAATACTTTGAGCATCCATTGGACCAGTGTCAGGAGTGTTTCTGTGATGATGGCGCTATTGACGCCAGATACGACAATGTCTGCCCTCAGTTGCCTTACCCCTATACAAACCGATGCTGTGAATCATGTGTGGTAAGATGACATTGAACATATAAAGGTGCAACAAGAGATTTTTGAGGCACCAAATATTGTGTCATAATAGTATTTCATATAGAGTACACGTGAATACCACTCAATCGATTTTTACATTGTATTTGGCTCAGAAAGTCTTAAAAGGGAGAAAAAAGGTGATTTGATTTGCTTATATTCAATATGAAACATAGCTGAATTTCTTATTTTTGTACCAAAGAAACATTTTCAGCTTAATTCCTTTCAGATGGAGATATATTATGGAAGGCTTTACATCAGGGCAAAATCAGTACTTTGGATTTTAGGGACACCTGTATTGAAATCTCTTGTTGCACCTTTACCTTAAGGTACTGCAAGATTTTTTTGCAGTACATATTGTTTGATAGAAGTGTGAAAAAAAATGTCTACTATATTTCTTCATACCTAAGAGGCAAAAAAAGGTTATCTTGGTTTATCCACACATGAAGATAAATGCAATTTTACAGGCATGCCTCGTGCTACAAGGGGGGGGCCTTGTGCCATGTGTGCATCAAAATGTGTCGCGGGGGGTATGTGTGTGCAGATTCCCTTGCACTATTTCCATATCCAATTGGTGGTGTTAAGAATCTTCCCTATTTGGGTGGGGAAAAAGAAAAAAAACAATTTTAAAATCATTTTTTTAAATCTAGAAATCCCACAAACAATTAAATTGGGCAACACGACCACTTTTACAGTTACAAGCATTAGCATTATCATCTAGGTATAGTTGATAGCCTTCAAGCTTAGCCCAAACACCCACAATCCTACAAATACTAAGCATGAGTGAGAACAAATGAACAATTTATCACAAGTCCTGAAGAAGTCCGGATGTAGAAATGTGTCATCAAACGACACACATATGGGCATTGCAATCGCTGGCCAGTGGCTAGCGACTCCCAACTTCCCACTTTTTTTTGGGCCGAGCGAAGGTAGAGGCCTTCCCGATCCCGCAGAATTTGCCTTTACCCAATGAGAACACTTTTAGTCAGGTGTCCAGAGTGCTATATAAATGTTGAACACAATTGTCTGCTTATGTATGATCTTATAAGTGGCACGTGCGTTTGACTAACTAATTTCCAGCGTGAAAAAGTGGCCGGAAAGGAAAGAAAAGAGGAAAAGCATATTTTGGGGTATTTATAGGCCAAGAATCGATTGAAAAAAGGTGAAATGTCGGACCATTTTCGTATGTTCCGTGCGCTTTGTCGAGTATTTTGTCTGTCATAATGTTGTCGTTTAAACGAGTGACGGAATCGGCAACAGTGGTCGGGAAAATAGTTCTTGCGGATGTGTTTCAATTGGTGAAGCAGTTTTACGCTCCCGAATCAACTCGGACGCGCCCAAAACAAACTCGACCCATCCCAACCGGAATTCTCCCGGTTCTGTTAGCAAATCTCCTGATTTTCCGTATAAGGAAAGAAAATAAATATAGTAGAACTTAAGGAAGGAAAATGGCAATCTTTCAGAGTGAAGAAAGAAAAAAGAACCATAGATTTGAAAGATTTTCAATTTATAAGTCTGTTAAAATGGTTCCGACATAATTTTTCTCCCGACCTTTCGGATGGTCACTCCAATTAATATTTGATTTAACCATTTAACTGCGATATGCTTAATGTCGTCTGATGGTATTTTAGTTAACACTTAAACTGCAATAGTCCAAATATTAGACCAACAAACAATGCATTGTTATACTGTTATGTTTTGAAGTTTCCAGCTTTAAAAGTTGAAAAGGTCTTGATTACTTTTCATGTAATTTTAAAAAATACTCTATATGGACTCAATATGTTCCGACGGACAGTTCTTTTAAATGGGGCTGTCAGACCCAACTGGTGAGGAGCTCTGTCCATTTTTTCTGGAAAAGCTGTATTTTAAAGAGCTCTATCTCATGATGCAGTCATACGTGCATAGGCAGCTTGTTCAAGTTATGAGACTTTTAAGTGTTAGACTAAGTTTTAATGTGCTACTGTACTAAACAATATTCTCCATGTGAACTGTGTTCATACTGACACTTCCTTAAATGTGGAAGCTTCCAATTGTTTGTTTGGTCATATTTTTTTTCAGGAGAGTTATTCAAAGAGCTCCTCTGATTGCAGTTGTATGTGGATGGCACCTCAGTTTTTAAATATGACTCCTCCAAAATTTAGACTTTCTCCTTTTTCATGTAATATAAAAAAAATCAGACAGACTTAGTTTCTAAAATGACAGTTCCTTAAATGGGGCTGTAGGACGGCGGAAGAGCTCTGTCATTTTTTTCTGGAAATCTGTATTTTAAAGAGCTCATCTCATGATGCAGTCCATACTGTACATAGGTAGCTATGTTAGTATGAGCTTTTTAAAGTTTATCCTTTGCATGTAACCTTTTTCAGTCATTTCTTGGGTCAAAAATACTGATTTTTGGTCTGTGGAAGTACTGAAAGCTTAGTTACCAAAGTTACTCAAAAAGAACCTCTGGCCATACTTAATGGGGGATATAGACAGATTGACCTTTGATGACCCCTATGTGACCTTTGTGACCCCAATTTCACTAAAATACTACCAAAGGTTAACAATGCTATTTCTCACATATGCATCGAATGGTTAACTTCATATTGGTTAGAAGAAACACTGGCCCAAGGCTCACATGAACAGGTTGACCTCGGATGACCTCTGATGACCTAGTGTGAAATTTGTACCCCATTTTGTGAAAATCTCTAAACATACATTTCTTTGGCACATAAGATGCTACAGCCACCAAAGTTACTAAAAAAAACACTGGCCATGACTTAATGTGGGATGTAGACAGATTGAGCTTTGATTACCCCTATGTAACCTTTGACCCCATTTCATTAAAATCAAACAAATGTTAACAATTGCTCATTTCTCACATATGCATTGACTGATTAACTTCAAACTTGGTCAGAAAAATCACTGGCCCAAGGCTCATATGTGGTGTAAACAAAGTGACCTCTGATGACCCCTATGTGAAATTTGACCCCATTTTGTGAAAATCTTTAAAACTACGTTTCTTTGGCACATAAGATGCTATGGCCACCAAAGTTACTCAAAAAGAACCACTCGCCATGACTTAATGTGAGATGTACACAGATTGAGCTTTGATGACCCCTATGTGACCTTTGACCCCATTTCATTAAAATCAAACAAAGGTTAACAATTGCTCATTTCTCACATATGCATTGACTGATTAACTTCATACTTGGTCAGAAAAACCACTGGCCCAAGGCTCATGTGGTGTAAACAAAGTGACCTCTGATGACCCATATGTGAACTTTGATCCCATTTTGTGATAATCTTTAAAACTACATTTCCTTGGCACATAAGATGCTACGGCCACCAACGTTACTCAAAAGGAACCACTGGCCCACGACTAATGTGAGATTGACACAGATTGACCTTTGATGCCCCTATGTGACTTTTGACACAATTCATTAATTAAAATCAAACACCAAAGTCTACAACAAAAAACACTGGCAAAATCTATCAAACATTTCAAACTACGACTCCGTGGACAGCGTGATGGCAGGCGACACAAAGCGTCGGGGACGAGTATTTTTCCCTTTTTACTTTAACTTCGAGAATATTATTTTTTCTATTTATTCAAAATGTGCACAAATCTTAGAAGCTTGGTCCAAATCTATCTGATATCGTTGTGACTGTTTCTATTGATACTTTGGCATAAAATAAGGCAGTGACAGTTTATTGATGATTTCTGTAACTTAACAATTGACAAACGTTAACATGATGAAATGTGAATTTTCACAATGAGTAATTAGCTCAGCACGGCCTGAAAAAAAATGTTCATTTTGGTTGAGTGGCTCTTAAGATAGGGTCCACTGAACAATAAGTCACAGCAAAACAGACTTGTCCCACAAAGCTTCATTTTTCTTAGGCATGGAAATCCCCAATGCAAATCGAGCAGATTGAGCAGATCGTGTTCTACACCCCCCCTCACTGCCCTGAACAAGACAGAAAATGGTATTTAGCCACAACTGCAGACTTGTCCATGGGTATTTCATTACGGAATGCTAAGTACACATAAAAATCATTACACTGAAATGATTTCCTTTACACCAATGTTGACTGAAATATATGCATTTTTCCTTCTGAGAAGTGAAATGCCCAAAAATACCATTTAGCACCCCTAAAAGGAAAATGGACTCGACCAGGTGACCCCAGGTCACACCCTGTAGACCATGCCTCTTCCTCAATTCCGTTTGGCCGCCATACAAAAACGGGCGCCGTGTACATCGCAGCTCTGAGATTAAGCGCCAAATTATCTGAGAATTTGATACTGGAAATGTTGTCGTCTCAATACGAAATACTCCTATATATACCAATACTATTGATATATTACTTGGATTATTTAGAACAGATGACCTTTTATGACCCTATGGTGACCTTTGACCCAAGTCAAATTCACTAAAATCATACAAAGTTTAACAATCTGCTCATTTTCTCCACAATGCATCGACTGATTTAACTTCATACTTTGGTCAGAAGAAACCACTGGGCCAAAGGCTTACATGTGGTGTAAACAAAGTGACCACTGATGACCCCTATTGGTGAGTAACTTTTGACCCGCCCATTTTGTGTGAAAATCCTCTAAACTACTTTTTCTTTTGGCACAATAGATGCCTACGACGGCCGAACCACCAAGTGCCTCCAAAAGAACCACTGGCCATGAACTTAATGTGAGATGTACACAGATTGACCGCTTTGTGATGACCCCTATGTTACCCTTTGACCCATTTCATTTAAAAATCGAAACAAAGGTTAACAATTTTTGCTCATTTCTTCTTCTCCCATAGTACCCATCGACTGATAACTTCAATACTTGGTCAGGAGAACCATTGGCCCAAGGCTCATAATTATGTGGTGTGTAAAAAAGTGATGGTCTGATGACCCTATGTGAACTTTGAACCCCATTTTGTGAAACTCTTTAAATAAAACTAACATTTTCTTCTTTTGGCACATAAATGCAAACTGCCCCCAAGATTACCTCAAAAGAACACCACTGGCCATGACTTAAATGTGAGTGTTACACGAGATTGAGCTTTGATTACCCCTATGTGACCTTTGACCCCCCCCTTTTCAATTAAAATCAAACAAAGTTTAACAAATTGCTCATTTCTCACTTATTAATATATGCCTTAAACTTCATACTTGTCGAAAACCACTGTGTCACTTGGCCCAAGGCCTCATATGGGTGTAAACAAAGTGGGCCTCTGATTGACCCCTATGTGAACTTGACCCCCCCCATTTTGTGAAAAATCTTTTTAAAAAAACTACATTTCTTTGGGCACTAAGATGCTTGGGCGGCCACCAAAAGTTACCTTAAAAGGAACCATCTGGGCCACACTTTTAAATGTGAGATGTTTACACAGATTGACCTTTGATGTGCCCTATTGCCTTTTTTTTGACCACAAATTTCATTAAAATAAAATCAAAAACAAAAACCAAGTCTCTCCAACAAACAAAAAACAACTGGCAAAATCACAAAACTCAACTAACGACTTTTTTCCGTTTGACAAGAGAAGCCGTGATGGAACAAGTGCTACACAAAAGCGTTCCTGGGAACGTATGTATTTGTTTTTTTACACCATTTTTAAAATAATTTACCTTTCTTACCTTGAGAAATTGATTTTTTTCTTCCTATTTATATATTTATTTATTAATTATTATTTATTAATATATATTTATTTATTTATTTATTTATATTTATTTATATATGTAAGTCCTAAATGTTCAACAAAAAATATCTTAGAAGCTTTGCCCAAATTTATCAAATTATATCGTGTGTACTGTTTTCTTCTTCTATTGAGTACTTGGCATAAAAGAAGCAGTGCATGTTTTTTCTAATATGTTTTCCGTTAAACTTCAATAATATTTTGACAAAACTGTAAAATAATGAAATGTTAATTTTACAATGAGTAGATTAGCTAAGCTCAGGCACTTGTGCCCTGGAAAAAAAAATGTTCATTTTGGTTTGAGGGGCTCTTAAGATAGGTTCCACTGAACAATAAAGTCAGCAAAACAGACTGTCCACAAAAGCATCATTATTCTTAGGCATGGAAATCCCCAAGCCCCAAAATCGAGCAGAAAGATCGTGGGCTTAAAATAATTATTATTAAAATACCCCCCCCCCTCCCGGCCCTGACACAGACAGAAAAAAACTGGATTTAGCACAACTGCAGAAGACTTTGTGGTCCATGTGTATTTCATAAGGAATGAATAAGTCCACCATAAAAATCATTACACTGACTGATTTTTTCCCTACAACCCAGGTTGACTGACATATATCCAAACACCCCACACAAACAATATTGCACACCAACCCACCAAAAAAAATTTTCCCCTGCCACTCTTCCACCCAAACACCCCCAAAACAAAACCACCACACCAAATTGAATATTCTTTTGCAAGTCAAAACAAAAAACAATTTTTTTTCCAAACATTTTGTCACCACCCCAACCAATCAAAAAAAATTTTTTTCACCAACATTTTTTTTTAAAAAAAAAACCAACAACACACCAAAAACCCACATTTTACAAAAACAAAAACCCATCCCCACATACCCACAAAATTTTTCCCAAAACAAAACCCCACACAACCCACCCCGGCCCACCAACCCCTACAAAACAACCAACCAACACCCAAAACCCCCAACTATATTTTATATTCCACACAACAACTCAAAAACCAACACCCATAAATTTTTTTTTTATTCAACGCCACACATTTTTTCAACCCATTCCGACCAATTCAACCGAAACAAATTTTCCATTATGTTTTTTTCAAACGAACACAAATTTCAACACCCTCCAACACTCACAATGTACACAACAATTGCAAATTTTTACCACAAACCAACCCCACACAAACCTCACCCACCCCCACAATATTCAACCCACCTGTTTATTTCCACCCAAACTTTTAAACATAACATTAATACATCCAAAAACCCAAAACCATCCCAACCAACCAAATCCCACATTCACCTCCAAACCACACCCGACCATTCCATATTTTAATGTTTTGTTTTCATTCCAGCACCACAAAACACCCCCGCCACTTCTTATTTTCTTCTTCGCCCCCTTTATCTCCCCTTTTCCCCTCCCGCTTTCTTGACCTCGCCCCCCACCCCCCCGCCCCCCGCCACCCCCCCCTATTTCCCCCCCCCACCCCCCCCGACGCCCAACAACCAGCCCTTACCTCCCCCCCCTTCCCCCCCCAACCCGCCCCCCCCCCCCGAACTTAAAAAAATAATAAAATTAAAACTTAAAAATTTTAAAATTTAATGTTTTTATTTTTTTTACCCAAAATTTCTTTCACCAACCACAACAAAACAAAATTTTAACCCCCAAACACATCCAAAAACAAAAACCAAAAATTTCAATTTTTTTTTTTTTTTTTTTTTTAAAAAACAAAATTTTTGCACAGTGCAATTCCCCAAACCCACACCCCAATTTACATCACAAAAATTAAAATTTTTCCCAAAAACCACCCACCCCCATCCAATTCCCCAAACACCCAAACACACCACACCAAACACCAACGAACCCCCCCCCCCACCAACACCACACCCCAACCTCACCCACACCACCCCACCACCCACCACCCAATATTTTTGCAAAACAATTTTTTTTTGTTCAAACCACACAATTTTTTTGACTCCTTTATGCACCACATAAACCACTGCACCCAAACATTTTTCACAAAAAAACAATTTTTTTACCAAAATACCCACTCCAAAAACAAAAAAAAAATTCAAAAACTCACCAACAAATAACCACCAAATACATTTTTTTTACCACAAAAAAAACCGCATTTTTCCCAAAACAACCACCACAAAAAACAAAACCCATTTTTTTTTATTAACGAACTTTAACCAACCCCAAACACCAAAAACACTCAAACCAACCCCCACCCAATTAAAAAAAAACACAAAAACTAAAAAACACCAAATTGTAAAAAAAACCCCACCCCCCACCAACCAATCCACAACCAACATTTAACAAAAAACAACCACACCCCAAACATCAACACACAAAAATTAAATTGACACCATTTTTTTTCCACACCAAAACATCACAAAACAAAATTTTTTACACCAAAACCCCCACTCAATTTTGCAAACACAATTTTTTATACACCCCACCAAAAAACACCCCCAACCCCACTTACAAACACATTACCCACCCCCAAATCCACCATTTACACAAACACACCCACAATTTTTTTTACACAAAAACACCACAACAACGAATTATATCCCCAATATTTTAATATCAACTCAATCAAAACTCCATTCCAACAAAAACCACGAACAAAAAAAAACAACATTTTTTTTTCAACACCCAACAAACAGTTTTTTTTTTTTTCCAACAATTTAAACACACACCACCCAACATTTTTAACCGCCACAATTACATTTTTTTATTTTTTTTTTTGCCAAACAACATTTTTTAAACACATACATCCCGCCACCAAACAACCATAACAACAACAAAAAAAATTTCAAATATGTTCATTGTTTTTTGCATTTTTACCATACCATTCCCACCCCCCCACCCCAATTTATTTTCAAAAAAAAAAATTTTTACAACAACAATTTAAACACCAACACAAAATTTTTTTTTTTTTTTACAACACCAAAACCACGTCAACACCAAAAACAAAAAAAAAACCGATTTTCAAAACAATTTTAAATTCAAAATCCACCCCACCACATTCTAACCCACAAACCCCCCAACACAAAACAGTAGTTTTTATAATTTTCCCACACCACACATTTTTTCCGCCCCCCCAAGACCACCCAAGCCCACCCCCCCCTCTTCCCACACCCCACCCACAAACACATTTTTAAGCATTTTTTTTTTCCACATTTTTTTTTTTTTTAAATTAAACCAAAGTTTTCAACACAAAAACCCAAAAAAATTAAAAAAAACATTAACACCACCCAAACAACCCCAAAAAAAAATTTTAAATTTTTTTCATTTTTTTTTTTTGCATTTTTTACAAAACAACAACAACAACACAATTTTAACACACCACCAAATAACCCCCCCATCAACACACCAAAAAAAAATTTTTTTTTTTTATTGGATTTGCACCATATAAATGTTTTTCACATCCAATAAACAACCCAACAAAGAAACAATTTATTGCGAAAACAATTTTTTTTTTGCCACCCTCCATCATTTTTTTTTTTCACAAACAAAATTTTATGTTTATTTTTTGCTTTTAAAAAAAAACCCACACCCCCCCTTTTTTTTTTTTTTAAATAATTTCACATTAAAAAAACAATTTTATTTTTATTTATTTTGCATGCAATCCCCACCACCAAAATTTTTTTTTTAAAACAATTACATTTTTACCCCCCCACCCATATATGCCCCAAACCCCACCCCCAACCCCCCAATTTTTTTTTTTTTTCTTTTTCACACCGCCCCACCACCCAACCACCGCTTTTTTTTTTTTTTTTATCCCCACCTTTTTTCCCTTTTCACGACACAGCCCCCCCACCGAGCCCCGCGCCCCCCCACCCCTTCGACTCCCCCTTTTTCCCCCCCCGCCCATCCCCCACCCCGCCACCCATCCCCCTTCCTCCTCGAAACCACGCCCGCCAGCCCCCCCCCCCCCCCCCACCCCCCCCTTATTCTCCCCCGCCCCTCCCCGCCCTTCCCCCCCCCCCCCCCTTCTCCCCCCCCCCCCCCCCCACTCCACACCGCCCCCCACACCGCCCACCACCACCCCAAAAATATACCAAAAGTAAAAAAAAACAAATTTTCCTTCTGAGAAGTGAAATGCCCCAAATACCATTTTATATAATCACCCCTAAAAAGAAGAAAATGGAAACTCGAGACCAGTGACCCCAGGTCAACAACAACACCCTGTCGAACATGACTCTTCCTCAATTTCGTTTGTGGGGGTTGGCCGGCCATACAAACGGACGCGTGTACATACACGCAGCTCATTTGTTAGCAGCCAAATTATCTGAGTAATATTTGATACTGGACCGGTTGTCGTCTCAATCCGAATACTCCTACTACTATACCAATACTATCTGGATATATACTGGATTATATAATACTTGATTTATAACGCTCCTATTTGACGGAATAAACCGGCCGACTTTTCCAAAAAACAAAAAAAAACAACAACAAAAACCAACAACAACCCGTCGGAGAGCTTTTAATTATGTAGCCTTTTTTGGTTTTTTTTTGCCGCCGGTGCGGTCATTTGATCTGTGTAGCGGGTAAGATAGGTAAACAAAGGGCATGGCCATTGCCCGCACGTGTTGCGTGCTTTGGATGCCTTTGCCTTTCTTCTTCTGTTAGCCTGTTTCTTCTTTTCTCTGTTTCTTGTAGTTATTATACTATCATAAAACATTCTACTATGTGGTGATTGTGGTCTATTTATTTTATTCTTATGTTATGCTTGTTGTATTCTAATAAAAAATATGGTAAAACCTGCTTTGGGGAAATTCTTTTAATTACCCGTGTGTGACTTTGTACCGCGTCGTAGCCCTTTGTCTTCGGGTCCTCCCTCCCCTCCCCGCCCGCGTTGGCGGCCCCGGGTTTTAAAAACCGGCGGCAGCGCCTTGTTTTTCTTTGTTTGTTTCTGTTTCCGACAACACGCCCGCTCCCATCTGGGGCCGCTTCATTCAACCCCGCGCCTCCCCGCGACCCTTTTTCTCCCCTCCTCCCCCCCTCTTCTCTTTTCCTTCCCTCCGTGCGTCTCATTACGGGTCTTTCTCCCCGCTGTTGCTGTTTGCTTCCGTTTTTGGTGCTCGTTCCTTTGCGTGCCCCTCTCATTCTTCTCAGTTTTCAAATGGTTCGCCCATGAACACTGTTTCCTTTCCGCTGTCTATGGTTTCGCTTAGGAAGAAGGGGGGGTGGTATTCTCTGGCTCGCCTTCCGGTCCGAGGTTCTTCTTCCAAGGCTTCCCCCGCTGCCTTTGGGAGCACCTGAAGTGTTTTGTAAGCTGCTTTCGGCTACTACTTCATGGGCGTTTTAGTCAGGGGGCGTTTCTTCTTCTCTCCCTTCGGGAGTTCCTCCCGTCTAACAGGCTAAAAACGGCCGCTGCTCGTCCTGGGTCAGCCCAGGGGCTTCTTTCATCCTTCGTTCTTTTCTCTTTCTCTTCTTTCTCTTCCGGTGCAGGCTAGCGCGGTCTGCTCCTTGCGGCCTTTGTTTTTTTTTTTTTCTTCTTGCTTTTTTCCCTCGTGGATTTTGGCGGCTGCGGACAATCCCTTGTATAACAGAGCATGCTGGTCAGCCGCCTCCCTCGGGGCTTGGCCTGACTAACCATACCCCCCCCCACGCTGGGTCCCCGTCCGCTGGTCCCTCCCGCCCTCGCCACCCGTTATTTATCTCGTTGCTTGTGATTCGGTGCAGGCTAGAATGGTCTGCTCTGCCCTTTCCGTGTGTGATTGGGCGGCTGCAGTCTGTCCGGTAGCGTTGAGTTGGCTATGGTGACGCACGGGTTCTCTCGGGCCGAGCCATCGCTTCTAGTACCGACCCCCGGCGCTCGTGGTTTACGGGTCCTCGGACTCTGCGACCCCGCTGCCGTGGTACCGGTCCCGGGGCTTGATTCGTCAAGCACTGAGGTGGGTTCCCTCGCGCGCGCCCCCCGCTATGGGCGCCGCGGGTGTCGGTTATGCTTACTGCTCCTCGCATGGCTAGCTCGCTAGTCAAGCGGATCAATTCTGGCTCGTGCCTGCACAATGCTTCATCACCAGCCCTTCACGGGCTGGGAGAGGCGCGCGGCGCTTTGCTAGGTTGCCCCCCCGGCTCACGCGGGGTACCCGTGCGCCGGTTACTGGTGCGGTTCGTCCGCGCTAGTTTTCCTGTCCCGGCTGGCCGTTCAAGGAGTCAGGTCATCACCAGAGAGCCGTTTTAACGGCAAACAAAACACAAACAACCACCGCATTGGCTATCCTGCTAGCCCCGCCCCGCGCGGGTTTAATCTGGCTTGTGCTGAGTGCTTCACCGGGCCTTCTTCACGGCTAAGTGGGGCGCGCAGCGTTTCGCTAGGTTGACCCCCGCTCACGCGGTTCCGTGTGCGGTTACTGGTGGCGGTTTCGTCCAGCCGATAGTTCCCGCTACGGTCCACCTGCTTCGGCATACCCCGCATGTTGGGCTAGCCTGCTATCCCAGCGGGGTTATAATCTGGCTCGTGCTGCATGCCTATAAATAACCAGCCTTCACGGGCTAGGTGGGGGGGCGCGCAGCGCTTCGCCAGGATGGTCCCCGCTCACGCGGGTTCCGTGTGCGGTTACTACTTCTGGTGCGGTTCGTCCAGCGCTTGTTCTCCGCTACGGTTCCGCCGTTACGTGCAACCCCAGTGGGTGTTTCGTTCTCTTCCTCCGGCTCCTCGTGGGTAGCCTCGGGGCTTTACCACCTACCTCCACCCGGGGGACTCGGTCACAGGCTGCAGCAAACAAATGCCCTTTCGGCCCGCAGCTGCGTGCCCCGTGCTTAGCTCTGTCCGCTATGAAGTCTCTCTCCTGCGGTTTGTAATAGGCTCGTGGCTCCGGGACTTTAAGGGTTGTTCTCTCTCCCTCTCCCCCCTTTTTTCACATTTTTCCCCTAAAAATACTTCTTCCCTTTTACCTATCGTCTCACCTCCCTCGAGGTGATTGCTTGGGTTTGATGGATACCATCAAATCCTTTTATTTTGTAAGCCGTCGTCCTCCTCCCCCGAGGGTAAACGCAGGCATGGTGGCCGTTATCCGCTGTCAAATAAATCCCTCCTGCGTTGATTTTCCGGGTTGGCCGTTTATTTTTTTCCATATTATATCGATATCTATATATTTATTTATTTTGTCTTATTATCCGCCGTTGTGGCCGTTGTTTTCCTTCCGGGCTTAACCACAGCATCTGGTCTCCTCTCCCTCTTACCGGGGGCTCTTGTTCTTGCTTCGGTTTTGTTTGTCCACCTTCCCTGGTGTTGACTTCAACTCTGCGTCTCCGCGACCGACCACCTGTCTCTCCCTTGTGGGATGTCGCGCCGCTTGTGCTCCTCCGGCCATCCCTTCAGGGATGCCGTATGTCTCGGTGGTTCTCTTGGTTCTACTCAAGTCTGCTCTGGCGGGCTCCGCTACGGGCGGCCTAGCTTTTCAGTGGCGTCACTCCTGGCTGGCAAAATGGTGGGTATGTCGCCTTGCTGGGCGGGAAAGCCCTCTCACAGCCTTTGTGTAGTCCCCTGGGTTACCCGCGTCCATTCCTGACGTTGCTCTAAGCTTCTTTCGTTCATGCAGTGAAAGGGTCCCCCTACGGGGGTGCTCCTGCCCTGGTGCCTGTGGTGGGCCTATCCCGCCTCGGGCCTGGGCCATGGGGCGCATCCTCCGCTGCCCGTGCTAATAGGCTTGCAGCTATCTTCGTCGAGATGCCAGACCCTTAAAAGAGGCCTTTAATGATTCAACTCGGCTCCCGACCTCGATCCATGGGCTTTCACTCTGGGTCGTTCGTCGCTTTTCCTCCCGTCGCTGCCTGTTCTGTTGGCGGCTGAACTGTTGCTGCCCGGGTAGCCTAGCTCCTTCGTGGTGCTAGTCAGGGCCCGTTCCGTGTGTGCACCATCGGGACTTGAGGCCTCTGGTCTCTGCCATCTAGGCCCCGCTGGGCCATTTAGAGGCCTTAAGCCTGTCCTGGCTCTTTAGGCTCTGGCTGTTAGGGTTACTGCTAACCTGCCCTGGTCCCCGCTGCCTTCTCCCTCGGGGACGCTTGGAACTCAGGCAATGAGGCAGCTTCGCTGCTCCTCTCTCTGGGGAATCAGCGGGGCCTAGCGGCGCTTCCTGCCCCCCCGAGTTCGGACCTAGTGACCGTTTGGTTCGTCTGGCGTTAGTCTCCTGTTCCCCCCCCCCTTCCCCCTTGGGGTCTAGAAAGAACCATTTTCTAGCCTTTGGCCCTTGATACTGGTCTTTGGGTCCTTAGCCCCTGGCTTCCCCTCCCTCCCGGGAGGGGGGGGGTGTTGGCTATAGCCTTGGCGGTCTTTTGGGGACTTCGCTTTGGCCTATGCCTTAAGGGTCTTTCACATTCATCGTTTTAGCTTAGCTTCTCGACTTAGACCCTTCATCTCCAATCGGGGTAGCTGGCCCTGGTTCTCTTTTTCCACGAGACAGCTTGGCTTGGGCCCTTGTTGGGCCTGGCCTAGGGCTGAATTGCCCCTTCTGCTTGGTGTATTCCTTGGCCCCCCTTCGGGGTTTATGGAGGCCTCTTCCTAATGCTGGTCTATGCGGGCCCCTCCCAGTGGGGGGCTTCAACACTGCCGGCTCAGGCCTGGGGTAGGGCTCTATGTTCCCTTCTCCCTTGGCCTTAACAAAACCCCGTATTGGGAAACCTGATTCATTGGCATCTTTGCGCCTTTGGCTGTTCTCTTTTTTTCTTTTCTTCCTGCCCTCATCTGTCCTCACTCCTTCTCAGTCTTCTGTTCGGTCGGCCCGCTATACCTGGCCCTACATTTGCCGTCCTTGTGCCCTCGGGGCCTAGCCGGTCTCGGGCTTTGGTCATTAAGTCTTGACGCTGATGCTCCGCTCCGTGTTTCCCTCATTGGGGGCTTTGCTCCCACCCGTTGGATTGCCCCTCGGCCCCCTCTGTGGGCCCCCTCTGTTGTTACCTGGTGCGCTGGTGGTTGGCGCCTTTCTGGCCTCACCTTTAACCCCCGCTTCCAGCCTAACGCCTAGCCCCTCGGGTCTGTCCGACTCGACTTATGACTTCGCCTGGACCTTCTTCCGCCTACTGTTGGGGGTCGGTGTCCTTGAGACCGTGGATTTCCCCCCTTCCTCCCGTTTTGTTTTTTCGGGAGTTAGGGGCTGGCTTTTGACATTCTTTCTCTCAGCACATTCCTTTTGGCTCCCAGCTGTGACTAACCCTTACCCCTTTCCGCTGTCCCCTGGGGGGACCTGGACACGGGTTTTTGGGTCTCTCAGAGTGCCCAATCTTTTGGGCTCGTTCCTATAACTGGCTTAGCGTCGGCCTTGTTCCGGCCTAGCTTGGGGGGTGGCTCGTCCGGGCCTAGAGCGATTCCTGGGCTTTAGGTCCGGGGCCTAGCGCGGTTTTTCCTTTTCCCGGGCTTCAGGCCCGTGTGTGCCCCCCCCCGATTCGTGCCGGGGTTTGTCTTAGGGGGTTCCCCCCCCTCTCCAGCGGTTTTCAGGCTTTTTTTTTCTTCCGTGTGCGATCGCTCTTCACCCTCACGTTGGCGGGTTTCTTTTGCCACGCCTCTCTGTCTCAACTGTGCTGCCTAGAGGGATTTCCCCCGCGACGGGGTACTCCCTTGGTTTGGGTGGGTGTGGGTTCTGCTGTTCTCCGAACTCCGCCTCACACTGGCGGCTTTGCCTCATTTGTTTTCCTGGCAGTTGGCGTGGTCTTGTCTTCCCCCGCCCAAATGTGCGACGTTGGATCTTGTGCTTCCCCTTAGTTAGCCCTCGGGGTCCTGGGGGCACGTTCGTTGCTCTGGCTGCTCTGTCTTTTTACGCCCTGGGAGCTTCCTTGACATGAATGGTCTGCCCACTTGTCCTCCGACTGGGCGATTTTTATCCCCGCCTTTGAGTCTGTGACTTTGATCTTTTAGTTTTTAGAAGTCTGTTGGGAGCTCCTCGCTCCCCGGCGGGAAGTCTCTTGGGCTGGGGCGTAAACCCCGTTGTGAGTCATTCTTTCCTGTCTGAACGTCTCGAGTTTGTTTGTCGAGTTGATTACTCTGTACTTTACTTTACCTTCCTTTTTACCTACTCCCTTTTTTTCCTTCCTTTTTTTCTCTTTCCTCTTCTCCCCCTTTTTTCCCCCCTCGAATCCTTGGTGATTCGCTTATTATATTTTTCGTTTCCGGTATCCCCCCCATCTCCCCTCACCTCGCCCTTATTTCTGGTCACTCATGCCCCCATCCTGTGCCGGTGGCCTCTCTTCACTCTCTCTCCTCGGTAGATTTTTGGTCGAAGAGAGCCCCCCTCTGTGGACTGTCCACGGCCTCCTTGGGTGTCAATCTTTGCCCGTAGCCGTGTTTCGGCTAAGTTGGCTTCTTCTTGTTTGCCTCCTCGATACCGTTTTTTGGGGGGGGGGGGGGGGGGGTTGTGGGGGTGGGGGGGTCGTTTTGGTCCATAATTTTTTTTTTTTGTCCAGCTTGTTTAAGGATTCATTCTTTCCTTCTCCTTTCGCTCCCGACTTTTGTCACCCCCTTCTCTCGCTTTCTCCTCTGTGAACAGTCACAACCACTGGTTTGGCTTCTGCTCCTTTCTCCTCTCTTCTCCTCGGGTTTTTCCGCCGAGCAGTTTAGTGAGCCCTCCCGACTGGGTTCTGCCTCTCGGGTTGGCTCGACACGTGTTCCTGCAGAGCTAGCCTCTGTGTTCTCTCTTCTCCCCTCTTTGTAGACTTCCTCCTTTCTCTTTCCCCTCTTCCTCTCGGTGTTACACACAAAATACCCCCCAACCCCCCAACAACCCACTACCTTGTCTACTTTTTTTTGGGGCCAGGTTTGCTCTGGCCCGATCTTGAGGGAGGCTAGTTTAATGATTTATTAATCGTAGCATTTTGACTGCTCTTTTTTTTTTTTTTTTTTCTTCGGTTGTCCGGGTGCTGGGTGCCCGCGGCTCCCGGTTTTTTGCGGAGGTCCCTGCCCTCGTTCTTTTCCCTCGGGGTTCTGTGTCTCTCTTTTCCGAGTCGAGCCCTAAGGCGCCCTCTCACTCTCCTGGCTGCGACAAAGAAAAAAAGCCTGAGGTTTGATTTTTGAGGCTTTGTTAGCTTCCCTCCGAATGTCCGGTGTTTGACTTTTCGTCGTCTAAGCTCACCGCCTCACCCACAGTTAATCAAGGTTGTTGGGTGGTTTGGTTTGTTTTTCGTCCTTTCGGTGACGTTGGCTCGGTCCATTGACTCCTGTAAGGCTTCTGTTCCTGACCCCGAAAAGCTAGCTAGCACTCCCTCTTGGTATCTGAAGTTTTGGCGGCGAGTCCCCTGGCGAAGCCCCCCTATTATCCTTGGGGTGCGGCGTCGCTCTAGTCCCCGCCTTTATTTACACCTTTCGGGTCCCCTTTTTCTCTTCCCCTCTCTTTCCTTTCTTCCCCGGCTGAATTTAGTTAGCTCGGATATTTCCTCTTCTTCCTCCTTGTAGCTTCTTCTTCCGGGACAGGTGGACTTATCTCGCTCAGCCCCCCACGGGGCCGGGGCCTTTTTTTGCCTTCATTCAGCCTCTCAACCTTTGTCTCGCCCGGGTCTCTCCCCGTTTGGGTTCATCTGTGTGGGGGGGGGGTGTTTTGATTCGGCTCCCTCCTCTCTAGGGGGCCCCGCCCTTGGTTTTTTTTTTTTTTGGAAATCCGCCTTTGCCCGCGGGGTGCTTCTGGCCGTTTTTCTCTTCCTTTTCTGGGGCCTACGTCGCATTCCAGTCCTCCTTCAGAGTTCTCCTTTCGCCTATTTCTTAGGCTTGGTTTTCTTTCTCCTGGGCGATTCCCCGTCGGCTCTGGCTCTTCTCCAAAAAAAACTTTTTGCTAGGATCATTTAAACACACATTATAAGTCTAAGGGTCCGTTATACTACTTTCCAACCCTTGGTGTACTCCACTGGTTAGGTGAGTCATTGGCTTCTTGAACTTTTGGAATCTATATTCCATGTGTTTTGTTTGGTGCTCTGGCGCTTTTTGATTCAACCTTTGTACTTTGCATCCTTCCCCGCCTCTCTCTCTCCTCGGAGAAATCATGCTCCACCTCCGACTAGTGGCTAGTGTCTGGTGTTGATTTAAATTAGTCAGTCCAACTGTGGTTTAATGCATATATTTCAGTCAACACATTGGTTAAAGGAAATCAGTTCAGGTAATGATTTATTCTAAAACACATTAAAATGTTTTATAAATCATAAACTGAGAACGCCTGATTTCCTTTCCAATGTTGACTTCCCGCTTCCCCAAGCCACGCCCCACAGCATGATAGGGGATGTGTTGCTTCCTGGTGGGCTATGGGCCAAAAACGTAATTGGGGAAGAGTCAATTGTCGCCAGGGTGTGACTGGGGTCACTGGTCGAGTCCATTTTCTCTCCTTTTAGGGGTGCTAAAATGGTATTTTGGGGACATTTCACACACTTCTCAGAAGGAAAATGCATATATTTTCATTCAGCAGTCAACATTGGAAGGAAAGGAAATCAGGCTTCAGTTATAAACTGATTTATAAAAAAACATAATGTGTTTTAGAATTTATTTTTGGCAAATGGTCTTTTCAAAATCTGAAATCACCAAATAGCATGCAGTGAGGTTGACCTTTGACCGTGAGGTCAAAGGTCCAACACACTCAAGTGAAGGGGTGGGTCCGCAAGTTCAATTTGAAATCGCATGAATAACTGAGGGTCAATGGCCAGTCCCCTATTCACTCCAGTCCTGGTCACAAAGTTTCAATCAATTGCTAATTTTAACACATAAAGAACCCCCTGTCAAAAAAAAACATAAGTCCTCCTCGCTAAACTCATTTAAGAAAAGCGTAGAAGCCTCAGCCAACGCCATTGGTGCTCTGGTTTCCCCTCCCTCTCCTCCTTTCGTATTCCCCCCCTCACTATTCTTTCCTTCAAAATCTCTCTCCCTCTTCCCAGGATAATTGTGGGATGGATGGGGCATTAGGGTTTCATATGCCATTTTATAAATAAATAGCATTAGCTTTTGCATCCTGGTTGATAAACCTATTATTCAAGATCTACATTGAACATTCTGTCTGTGTGTTCATACCAATTTTTCAATCCAAGGTTTGGTGCCTTACACTGGCGTCAACTTCCGAACTGGAGAAACCTTTGAGGACCCATTTCCGATCCATTCGACCCATTCTACCCCATGTCACCAACGGAATGCAGGTAAGGCCCCATCAGTTTGAACTTTTTTTTTTTGTTCAACAGTTGTATGTTTTCATCCAAGTATAGATGAGGTGACATCAATGTTTACAACCCAAAGTTAGCCTCTGGTCTACTGACATGTTATAGGTGCAAGAATATGCCCATACAGTCACACATCAATAGAAGCCCCCTTATTCAAACAATCATCCAATCACGCCTGATATTGAGCGCGGATTTTAAAAACACATAAGCCCTGCAGGTTTGCACCGGACAGTGTTTTGGTTCGTTGCCCGCTTGACCCAGTCACATGTCAACCTATCTATAGTTTGTAATCTTATTCCTAAACTATTCAAAGACGATTTAAACCACATGACCCCCACTCGGCTATCGTTTTCCCATAAATACAGTGTGGGTGTGGAAAGCTATTTTGAGCTCAACCCGTATTGTAAAGCTCTGCTTCTTTTCACAAGGTCAATGTTGGTCACTTTTGGGGTCATGACCTGTTAGGGCAGGGTCAACACTCAAGGTCATAAGCCGCACACAGATGGGACCAAAGGTAAAGCGCCTCAAGGGGGTAAGTTTTATATCTTCTATCTAAGAAGCTAGAGCGGGCGGAGCGAGCGGGCCGCAGCTGCAGATGCTGTTCCCCCTCGAGCAACAAATGTCCCTGTCCGTCATAAAGTTGGGGTTGTCAGAATGAAAATCCTGCTGGATGTCTAAAGCAATCCCATCAATGTAGTTTAAAGGGGCGATGACCCAATTTGGGCAAGGTTAACCTCCAACATGTACAGTCTGAGACTACTTGATCAATAGCATGATGACAGTTGACTGGCCAAATTGCTCGCCAGTTATTAATATTGGTTAATGGCTTTTCTTCCAGGCGTGCTATGTGCAGTGTTTCTGACAGTAGTTGTTCCCCTCGTCTGATTGAGCCATCCTGCCCAGAGATCTGGTGATTGCCGTGCCCTACCTGTGATGGGTGTCTGTATGAAAGAAGACCTATGGCAATGGGGAGACATTCCCTGATGCTACTAACCAATGCCAATTCAGGGCACATGTCGGTGCGTTTTTGCTTAACCAGACCATCATCATCACCGGCTCTAATATATGGGCCTGCATGTATTTTTCGTGCCTGATTTTACTATGTCATGCAAATGTGTAATTTTGAATTTTTGAAAATTGAAAGTTTTGGAAAATGAAATTTTTAAGCGGGGATACAAAAGTGGATTGCAGGGCTCTGTAGTGTTAATCTAGTCATTGTATACTATGTGAGAGTACTGGTGGTGATTGTAAGAAGTCCTAGCCTTCATGAAAAGGCAAATCAGCTGTACACTTAGATAACACGTAAATTAGTCTATCTTACCTGTGGGTGTTTGTTAGGCGCAGTGGGTCTTTTCCCTTGCTTCGCACCACTGTGGCCCAGGTCAACCCTCATTGGCCCTGAATTTCAGGTGGGCGTTTGGCTTCCAGTCCATACTAGCTTTGCAGGTTTCCTCACGGTACTCTCCCATTTCCTCCTGCTTCTAAAACTGGTTCTCACCCCTACGACATCCTATATTATACAGTGGAAATTGAAAATAAAGTATCTTTGTCAGACACTACAATACACGATAATGTTGTGTGTCGTTAATACTAAATACTCCTCCTCCTCCTCTACTGTACCCGTGTTCCTTGAATATTGATATAAACTTTCAGACTCTCACTATTTTTATTGCAAATGGAACGTAACTTGTACTACGGCATCGTGTCCGGCCATCAAACTGTCCCCCTCCAACAACTGTGTGTGTGTGGATGTCCTTACTGTGGTGGGAGGCAATCTACACATTTTATTCTTTGTGTCCTTTGTAGTTGTAGATTTTTAAAACAAAATATAACAGCAAATAAATTGTTTGAGTCAACCTGAGGCTGGCCAGCAGACACAATAAGGTGACATTGCAATGGTGGTTTAAAGCAATAACAGCACATTTGTTTGAAGAGCGCCCGCCAATTTTCAAAATTTGAGATTTTTTGCACAGTTGTGGTGGGTTATTGTCTAGTAAAATATACTGCTAGTGTAAGTACTAAACATGTGTATTTGTCATAAAAGAAAGCGATTTGTATTCAGAATTCGGATCCCTGATTGGACTTTAAATACGGAAGGGCTTAAACACCAAATTGATTCCGCCCATGATGACATAAGTGTCACCTTCATGAAATAATCGTCTAACTTGGGCTTGCCTAAACCAACGAACAACTAATGGATTGAGCGTAGACCACACACACAGTGCAATTTCCCGGATATTTCATATTTGGAAGGACGTTGCCAGCACCGTTGAATTATTTATCGGATATCTCTGATATTAATT
>JAMKCH010013935.1:0-51544 GCA_023653785.1 Ophioderma brevispina | reverse complement strand
TAAGTAAAATTAAAGTGGTGACTGGCAAAAAAATAGTTGAAAAATGCATCGCCTAGCTTATTATAAAAATACTGACTTAAAAAATCGAAGTAGATTTTAAAACATCTATGTTATTTGTGAAATATGCCTATTTCTTTATCATTGTTTATTTCGCCTACAAAAAAAATAAGGTTGATTAATTTTTTGAATAAAAAGTGAGAAGCATTTTTCCACGGCCTATCGGAAGTAAAACAGTTCGCTTGAATTTCAATGGAGATGACCGCGATCATGTACGCATACGCACTTTACAGAACGCAGTGTTAGCGCATACGCAGTTGCATATCAACTGTTGTGATTCCATGGCGAGTCGCTATGGAGAGATACGCGTCACGTCAAAACTTTGTATTGAGTGCTGCAGCCGCCGGAGATTCTGGTGACCGATGTGCCTTTTTTTCGATGAAATTGGCTTAAAAATTCGCTTTGCAGCAATGGTGGTCATCTGCTATAATTACGATTAACAGCAGGTTGGTTATGAGACAAAAAGGACTCGTTACTTGGGCTGCGATATAGTTGCGGAGTCCGTATGTACAAGTCAGGACGGGCGGATGGAAATCGACGTAATCGGATTTGATGAAAAATTCCAGAATTGATGAACTGTTCATACGCTTAATCTTGTTAAAGGGTAAACAAACAGTTTAATGAGTTTATTTCTATAACTTCTGTTTTTTATTTGACACAGTAATGCAATATTCGCCAACCGGGGCGAATCGGTGGTCCGGTGGAGATGACACTAAACTGCAGACCGCTGATCGCAGGCGACCAAGTGCAAAGTGGGTGCTCCGTTTCTCCATCCTGCTGGGGTTTTTCTGCATATCCACTGCCATCTTAGCCATTCAGGGACAAGCTGCATTACAACAAAATGATTTACAGGGTAAGCCGGTGATACACTGCAAAAACTGGGGTGTTAAAATTTTAACACCAAGTCGGTGTCAAGCTTGTTGGTGTTAGTTTCTGGTGTTGAAATTTAGGATTTAACACCACTCGGTGTTGCTGCATAATTTTAATTATGGATGTTGGTGTTCTGTTTATGATTTATTAGAGAGGCAAGCAGTTATAATAGAAGCACAAAATAACAAAATCAAGTATTTTGAACTTTTTAAATTGCCAAAAATAGGGATATTCTGATTTCTGAAATTTCAAACAAATCTTGAAGTAATTGCCAGAAAAGTCCTGAAATATTTTTTGACTCCTGAAGCTCTTCCTGCAGCTAGAAAAACACTAGTGACTTCAGGAGACTCTGCCCATGTGTACTGCATCTGAATGTATCTGCATGTATTCCTCTAGTAAAACGGAGAATCCGCATCCCACTAGAGTGGCGTGGCACGGGGGCTCTAGAGGACTAAATTTGGCATGTTGCACCAAACAAAAACTCAGCAGTGGTCTTCTTAAAACTAGAGGCCCTAAAGTTGATCATCAGAAAAAGACGCCACCCATAAGGGCTTTCGTGATGAGGTGTTTGTGACACATACATTCTGGTTCTCAATGTTGGCAGGTATGGTTATTTAATATGTAGATGACCTGCGATCTTTGGAGAAATCATTATTATTAAGGTTATGCGGCATTTTATCATTTAGTAGACATGAATGGTGAATGCTGATTGGTTAATGTCCCAATTAATATTTTCCCGTATTCCCAGAGTAATTTTTCATTACTCACTGGATATGAGCCCGTATTACGTAATGCTTACACCATATCAAGTTCCCCTACTTTACATGCATTCAAATCTATAGATGTAATGATCTTGCGCATCTGTGGAAGAGACTGTTTTCGTCCAGCACCCTCTGAAGTGCACAATCCAAGATGGCCTTTTTGGTTCAACACAATGCATGGTGTGACTGCTGCTGGCAATCCCAAACAAATATTTCTACTTGATAAATTTTCCCTACATTCTTTATGTACAAAACATGTTTAAAGTTCCCCTGTGTGTTTTGGAGGACTAGTGACCTTTGTGATGTCTTTCAAAGAGGTAAGTTAGTGTGTTTTCCTTAGCTACAGTGCCATACTACCCTGCAAATTCAACTCTCACTGACTCTGTGCACTGCATAGGCAAGACTTCTGAATCACTGTGGCCATGACATCTTGGTCTAGGACTGTCTTGTTGGGAATTGGGGAAAATTGTATGTATTAGGACAATGATGACTGAGTTTGTGTTACTGTGCAGTTAGTCCAACTTGTTGATTTGTACATTGTAGGCCTCAGTAGAAACATGCCTAGACTAGTATAGGGTGGCCTACTCACAGTCTGAGCTTTCTGGATTCTGTACTTAGATTGTAGTGTAGCTGTGCTAATCCAGATTTAAATAAAATTTAATCAACTTTATAGGTTTACCACTTCAAATGTCTACTAAATGATAAATTCGTTACCCCCTGTTTGTTCTCACGCAATACGGAAAAATATCTATGGTTTGTTTCCAATATCACATTCGGCTATCGCCTCATGTGATATTGGAAACAAACCATAGATATTTTTCCGTATTGCGTGAACAAACAGGGGATAACTAATAGTATTCACCAGACACCTTAGCTGCCATAATCAAGATTTTATGTTAGGGTTTAGTTATAGGGTTCAGGGTTCGGAACTTCGGGTTAGGGTTCCTAAACCAGGCTAACCCGATTCCTAACCCGAATCTTCATATAGCAGCTTTTAGGTGAAGTAACGAAACCCTACAAGGATTACGGGCTATGTTAAAGGCTGACTCAGAGATTTCAAAATAAAATTATTTTGTGTAGTAATTAAAAATAGTCATCTTTATAGAACTAAAGATAGTCACCTAAAATGCTTAATTACAAACTTAGTCTTAGAGATGAATCGGATTTTAAAAGAGTGCCATTGGATACCGTGTATAACAAAAATTCCGGATCCGGAATTTTATAACAAAGTTGTGATTTTCTATATGAAGGACTTCGAATTGAGCTTAGGTATTTCACACAATGATTAGTATATGGACAAGCATTATGTATATGGACAAGCATTATGCATATGGAAAAAAAACACGATTTGTTTGAAAAATGAGTGCGCCCTCATCGGGAAATCTCTGAGTCGGCCTTTAAGCCCTGACAAGTTGCCATCGAGCGTCGTCACCCTGTAAATTGAAATCTGAGGGATGTGTCCAGGTGGTGTTTTAAGTAAATTATCAATAATATCTCTGACAAGAATGTTGTCATTTAATTAGACGTCGCTCTAAAAATTGCCTATTCGAAATGACAAGATGATCATATTTTGTCCGAGTTTGTGCTTAATAAAATTCTTGTCAAATTTGTCAAATGTCAAATAGAAATTCAAGGTCCCCAACAAAAGAGAATGTGTTGAAAATAGGCCTATGTGTAGCTGACAAATGCATAGGCCTAAGACCCTTTTTTTTTATTTGTAGGTCATATTGGAATTTGCATTGAACTTCACAATTTTGACAAGAATTCTATGCCCCTCTGACAAGACATCTTGTCGTTTTGATGTATTTAAGTGGCATGATGCCTAACTTTACATGCATCCCGATACCTTTTGAAGACGTGTAAAGTTAGGCAATATACATCTGCATCCGCATACGCCTGAATAATCTATATACCGTAAGTGGGTAGATGAGGTGGTCAGATGTTATTCAGGTGTCACTTAGGGTCATTTTATTGCTCTACACTTATGCTTTGACCACATAACCACGAACGACCTATTAGGAACCGCTGTCCCAAGTTTTTTTTCTCTCACAGACCCATAATTTTGAGGGGAAGTTACTTAAAAAAGTTAAATTGAGTGTCTTTCATACTAGTTTCCTCCAAAATCAAGGGTTTGCGAAACCTATGCAAATGTTCACCAAATTGCCTATTTGTCAATCAAAACTTTACGAATTTGGACATTTTTAGGTCGTCCGATGCAATCGGAAGGACCTTATGTCAGCGTGATTTGTGTGTCTGTCTGTGTGTTTGTTTGTATGTCAGTGTCTGTGTGTCTGTCTATCTTGGGCATGTGCTTGTGTTATATAACTACCATTTTCTAAATCGTCATTTATTACCCAGTTGTAAAAAAGGTGTGTTAAGAATGTTGTTGTCTTTCAATGACATCACTTAATAGGCTGCTGCGTCAATGATGCTCTCGTTTGACGCGTGATGTCGAAAGTCCAGTGAGGCACTTGTTCGTCAAGTTCATATCATGAGCAAGGAATGGGTCACCTTGAACAGAATTCGCACATGTTGGTCGTTTCAACAGCAATATAATGCAACAGGGGGCTGCGACCATCTCCAGCCTGCCAATGTTATCTCCATCACAGATCACATTCTCAATGAGTGCCTACCTTTCTTCTACCGGTGGATATACTTCTCAAACTCCAACCAATCAACAGTAAGCTGGCTCGGGCCGCCAACTTCAACATATTTATGCTGCCTCATACACAAGAAGAAGTAGTCATTTTAGAGGTTTAGCTTTAAGTTATTTGTTTTATTCTATGAATTTCTGAGAATTTAAAATTGTGTATATGGATTCTTCTGACGTCATTGCGAGAAGCCAAAAAAGGAAACTGGCAAATGATGCAAAACCTTACATACGAGTTTTCGTTTTTAATATAATAATCTTATTTTGAAAGTCCTTAAAAGCTAGTAAACGATAACACTAGTGACCGGTGTTTCCTAAATCAAATCTGGCTAAAATAGTTGCCTGAATGGTGTAGCAGCTTGAGCCTAGGCCTACAGTATACTGGGTCTAAGATTAATTATGGCTACCATGAAGGAGGACAAACTGGGCCAGATGAATTGGGTTCATAACTGATCAATGATGCATATCGATTAATTATTGGTGATTGATATGGCTAAATAGGCAATAAATTAATTGATATAAATGATAGATTTAGTAATACAGTTTCTTAAGTTGAAAGATTAAAGGAATTTATTTTAATTGTTCAAGAAATTAACAAAAGAAATAGTTTTCTTTCAAGTGAATATTTGAATTCTGGATCTCCTGCATTGCCAAATTTGTAAAAATAAATAATATTTACAAATTTGAGATAATTTTTCCTGGAAATCGTAACAATTTTTGAATTCAGCAAGTGTATAAAATAACTTGAAATTGTATGAAAAGCATTTTTTTTGATGTGTTATTGATTCTGAAACATAAAAATAAATCTCTTTGCACTGATTATATATGCTTGAAACAAAGAAAATGTTTCCTGTGTATTTGTTTTGTCTCTTCTTTTAATTATAATGTAAACATAAGGTAAAAGGTGTTTAATTGATTGAATATTCATGACACGCTACCACAAATTATGAATATTCATTAGTGTTTGAAATTTTGGCCGCTCGTTAAAAATAACTTATTGTTGAATAATCTCTGAATTCCCATTTGTTTGGTTAACACCGGTAGATTGGTGTTAACACCCCAGGGGGTGGAGGTGATCTTCACAATTAATAAGCTCGGTCGCGTGGTTGATACCGTCCACCACCCCCTGGACACGAGACCTCTGGGGTTGCAAGTTGTGTTTACTTACATGCTAAAAGTCGGGCATTTTCGGATAGCCTGTGGGAATATTTAGGTATTGAGAGCGCAGCCCCGGGTCCCGTCACAATATTAATACTTTTAACTCTTATTATTGAAAATCTTAAAGAGAAGTTGCCAAAGTTACACCAGAACACAAAAAATATTGAGAAAATCGATTAAAAATCAGGGTAAAAACTTGGAAAAATAAGATTTTTGAAAATCAATAAAAAAAAATTAGGGTAGGTATACTTTTGTAAAGGGTTTGATTTTCAAAATTAGGGTCGGGCGGGTTACTCCAATACAACAATTTTTTTTTTTGGCCTTAGTGCAAAAAAACTCCAAGTAACCAAAATGTTAAATAATCACAAAGAACTCAAAGAATGAACGAGCCTGCCGTTGAGAAAAATGTAATCGGTATGGATCAGGGCCATCCGTTTCGATTGGTATGGATAGGATCAGGGCTTTCTATTTCGCTTGTAGTTTCTTCCATCTGAACTATTTTAGCCGATTTCAAGAAACCACATACATAGAAAATTCGCTGGCTTATAAGGTCTCATCAGCGTTTTCATTTCACCCAAACGCACGCATACATCGTCATTCTCAAACAATTTTCAATTAAGAGAAAAGGCTCAAGAGAATTTTCACAATCTATGTATGGCGCCGTTAATGATACAAATCAATCCTGAATTATCATTTTCATTCGTCTTGTGTTATACGGTCATGCTTAAAGGAACAGTAAAGCAAGTGTTAATGATATGGCTAACAGTTATTTAACACTTCAACGTGTTAAAACAAAACATCACTTGACCTCTTTGACTAGGTTAAAGGTCGCATAGGGGTCAATACCATATAAATTGACACTGTCTTAGTCAATGATGCATGAGACCAAGTTTGGTCAAAATACAGGAAAGAATGTGAGTGCTAGAGTAAAAAGAACAATATGAAGTAATAGCTTTGATTAACACTAAAACACGTTTACATTGCAATATTAACATGTTACAGTGTTAAATTATTAACACTCAGTGATTGATTATTATTACACTGCAACATGTTTGTAGCTGTTAATAATAGTGTAAAATCGTTTTAATAACAGTAAATATAAGCTGACTTTGTATACGCTGACAGCTACGTTTAATTTTAAATGCTAACCATCTGACCAATACGTTATGACCTTTTTTGCTTGCCATAATCATGATAATCGTGTATTAAAACACTTAACGTTTCGCCAGCGGGTATACTTAAATTTAAAATTTCAGTCAGTAAAGTAAAGCCCATCAACAACAAACGTACATTTGCTATTGGTAGCTATTGTAAATAAAAAATGTATCAGAAATACTTTTATCTCCCTGCACGAACATGCAACTCGAAAGTTTGTCATAAAACCTAGAGGCTATCTTGCTTACCCTTTAACAATCTGATATATTTATAATCTTGTGTAAAACGAATTAACACCATGTCTATGATGCTATAAAACAATAAAAATAAATGTTGAGAGATTTCTATTTTTGTAGCGTTTGAGATAAATACATTTGGCGTTTACCTGTTCACGTATAAAAATCACTTTGATGTCATCATGTGTAGTAGTTCGCGTGCGTGGTTAGAATGAGTTGTTTGCCATCAACACATTTTTGCTCCAAAATTAATATTTTCGTTCATATGAGCGGTTTTGTTTGTCTTTGGTTGTTCTTTCCTCAAAATGGAATCGATACTCGATAGGGTTCAGATATGGACGGAGTAGAATTATAGGTTCAAGTTGAAAACCGTAATCAATAAGGCAACAAACAAACGTCAATATACACATTTGATAATCTTGATATTAAAAATACTTTCTTATTCGTATTGTTGAACGTCGATAAAAAGCTTTCATAATCGATCATGCAAACCGCGAATTATGTCGCCTTCGAATTTACACCCCGAGTGATTAAAGGAATATCAGGGGATTTACTAATCGAAAATCGAAAAAAGAAAAAAAAATCAGCATATTGTATGTTGTAACAAGCACGGGTATCAGTGGCGTAACGGGCATGCCCGCTTTGAGGGGGCAAAATTTTCCCGTTTTGGGGAATTTTCCCTCTCAGGGGGGTGGGGTCAAAAGGTCAATTTTCCGGTCAGAGGGCGAAAAAAACGGCTGATTAGCTGATTTTTGCAATTTTTTCGCCGGCCAAAGTCGTCAGGGGGGCAACTGCCCCCCCTTGCCCCCCGCCTGTTACGCCACTACGGGGTATCGAATACCCTGCAATGTAAGACCAAAGCTACTTAATATGGAACAAAATCCGAAATTTAGTCATTACTGTCAGTATCAATGGAACACTACAAACATGTAATTGAATGGAGAATCGTATCTTGGAACCTGCCGTTTTATCCTTTTCTGTCAATTTACAGAGTAACTTATGAGAATTCTACAAAGTCATCTTCACTTTTAAGCTATTTCCATGCAAATTTCAGTATTTTGACCTTTTTGATAAATCATGATAGTGTCTTTAAAACAGGCCGATCATCGAACGCTACGAATTGTACCACGGATGTGGGGAACTATGCAGTACCGGTAGGTGTCGCAATGTCGCGGGTAGAGCATAAATTACATGGGCTCAGCGATCTGAACGTGTTTAATAAAACTACGTATGATAATATGACAACAGTACCTCAAAAGGTTAGCAGTTCAATCCCTTCGGCTTATCAACGCCCTGCCTGCCCGTATACAGGTATAGGCAGGTATTGCATGCGAAACTGAGAGTCAAATAAAAGTACAGAAGTGTCCAAAAAAAACTCTATCTTAAAGTGCCCCCAATTTAACGGTCTTGAAAACATTTATGCGAAGTACTTAAAAATATTAAAAAGTATCTTAATAGCTTTTCAACAACAGCAAACCCTATGAATTCGGGTCCCAACTTATGAGTTGTTCCTGTGAATGAAACCGTTTTTTTTTTTTTACTTTTAACATGGACGACTGGTTTTGCACACATTATGTGTTTGGCGACCATGTTACACGCATGTTAGAAGTAAAAAAAAAGATTTGTTTGCAAATGCTTGGTGGACACTTCATTAACACACGGGTATTTTAATATCTTATAAATGATTTCAAAAATATACGAAGAAAAAACTGTACCCTATAGCATGTATAAAGTGTGCTGATGTCAGAAGCAATTATAAAGATTTCCTATTTTCATAACAAACCTGCACTCTACACTTATAAAAGGAATTATAAAAACATTTTCATTTGTGTTATACTGTGGCGCGGAATCGTGGGAAAAACAGACTATGATTTTTAACCGGAAGCATAATTGCGGTGCTTAGACGCCTCATACCGTCTCAGAGCGATTGTGTTGCTGTATACGTAGATTGAAGAGCCGATGGTGATATCCCCTAACATAACAGTAACAAAACCCCACGGAAGGCAGAAGCCTTTCGGCAGTGAAAATGAAAGACCAGATCGAAAATTATGTGCCGAAATTAATGACAAACACTATATGGACGGAAACGGGAGAGGGTCGTGATAATAAGGACCGCGAAGATGAGGGAAAATTAAATCGTAATTGATTGCACGTATTTCAATTTTACTTATTGCCAATGTAATTTTGTTATCAACAATTTTATAACGACGGATAATTAAAGGGATAAGCAGAGATTTGCTTATCCGAAAACATCGAAAAAATCATCATAATTCATATTTTGTTATTTTTGTGTCGCCTGCCCTAAGGCAGGATAAGAAGACACATAGGATCACTTTGTCACTGTTGTTGTCTGTTGTGATGTCTGTACTGTTGTTTGTTGTTGATGATGATGTCTGTTGTGAAAAAGGTTAACATTTGCCGGTAATATCCTGCATACTTGATGGATTTAAACCAAATTGGGTCACAGGTGCAAAAAGCATCCCACTTTTTGTGAGGTCAAAGGTCACAGTGCCAAGGTCAAAGGTCATGTGAGTCAAGTGTGTTAACTAGGTGAAGTAAAATTTGGGGGGGGGGAAAAACCTTTCATTTGACAAGTGACGTTCACTTGGAACCAAACTTGAACATGGTGCAACAAGGGGTCCCTCATTTGTTGATGAGGTCAGAATTCGCATACCACGTCCAAGATCATGTGAGGGTAAGGTTGTAAAAATAGCTGGAAAATGTAAAAATTGAACCCATTTGCAAAAGTGAAGTTCAATTGGAACCAAAACTTGAATCACGGTGCAACATGAGATCCCATTTGTTGATGAGGTCAAGGTCAATATTCAAGGTCAAAGTTCAACATATCAAGGTCAAAGGTCTTGTTAGGCCTATCATTCACTAACGCGACGCATGCCGACAAAAGCGGGCCGAGGACCGATGTATTTTTGTTACATGGCATGGATGTGCTAAACATAACCTGCAAGTGGTTGGCTTGAAATTCATGAATTAAAGAAATGAAGACAGTACTTAAAACCTTAGTGATTCGGTGTGTTATTCTGGACTGGAGTAAAGGCACAATGAGCTGTTTAGTGTAGATTTTGAGACGCCGCCGCTGTGTTTCTATTTAAGGGAGACAGTGTGACAAATTTCCTCGAATATTCATTTTCATCTATTTGATTTTTTTAAGTAAAATTAAAAAAAAAAAAAAAAAAAAATATTTTTAAGTTTAAAAATGCATCTTCCACATTGTTTAGATTTTCTCGATTATCGCTGCTAATCCCTTTAAGAAAATACAGAATGTTTATTAACACAAGCTTGTATAGTGCTTCACTAAGAAATGTTTTCTCGCTTAAGTAAACATCATGTGAGCGTGTGATCCTGAAAACATGCACTCACATGCACATATTTAAAACTCCATACACTGGGGTGTTAAGATTTAATACCAAGTCAGTGGCAAGCTAATTGTCGGGTTAGTTGATGTGCTTAAAGATAGGATTGAACACTTCGCGCAAATTTCAATTTAAGCATTTAGTGATCTAGTTATGAATTGTAGAAGAAAGCAGTGAAATAGAAGCAAGCTAATAGCATGCAAAAATGGGAGTGTTAAGTTGTACATCAAAATGTGTGTTAATACAACACTAACATTATAGTATTTAACACCGAATGGTGTGACTCTAACACCAGTGGGGTCGGTCCCGTATTGATTCCATCCATGGCAGGGAGTTAAATTAACACCCACGGTGTCAATTTTAACTCCCTTCCATGGAATCAATACGGGACACCGTGGGTGTTAATATTAACTCCTACCATGGAATCAATACGGGACCGCATCCACTGGTGTGAAAATTTTACACCATTTCTGTGTTAAATACAGCCATGTTGTGTTAATTAACCACACATTTTGGTGTTACAATGTTTGATATGAGACTGCTTGTGTTAATTTACACCATTATGTCGGTGGTGTAAAATTAACACCAAACAGTGGTTCATACATTGTAACACCAATATTTGTGTTAAATAAAACTAACATGGTGTATTTAAACACCGAAATGGTGAAAATCAACACCAGTGGGTGCGTACCCGAGTACCCAATTCCATGGGGATAATAACACCCAGGTTTTGCAGTGTATATCATGGCCATCTCGCTTTCACATGCTCCTCATTCTATACAGTTTTCGATGGATAGTAGGCCCATTCATGAAATTTGCGTGCGGATGAATCCGAGTGCAGATTATTTAGGGGGTGCCAGAAATTTGAGGCCCAAAGTAGTCAAAATTTCGGAATTCTTGCATGAACGCATTGCCTTTTTTTGATTGGATTATCATGAAGTTAATCAGAGTATCCGTAAGGAGTGGGTCAAACCAAAGGGTCAATGTCATTATTGAAATTGTAATAAAAAATGAATACAAAAATTTATTGATGGTTAAAAATAAATGAAAGCTTATTTTGGTTTATGTATTTTTTAATTGTTAGTGTCAATTACGCAACGTGCGTATTTCCCGCACTATGCAATTTACAAATAACATGGTCATATCTATTATGCAAAAGTGGGCTTCCTTTCATAATTATGGTCATTGATCGATGATGTTTCTCTGCATGATGATGATGATGTTCTTTCTCCGAAGGCTGATTATGTTTAAATTGCGTGCAGACTGGACTAAAAAGGATACCATCATTTAATATATTCACTAGAGAGAAGAAATCCCACTTAGATGAATCTCAAAAGCCCCAGATGTTACGGCCTTGTATAAAGCCGTAAATATCAGCACCAATTAGTGCAATTGGACGTAATGTTGCGCGAAACGGCTCCATCCACTGTAAAATTGATTAAGAAGGGATAAGGAGAAAACCAACTCTACCTTTCTATGTTCGAGGTCGAGTTCAGATTGGGGATAAAACTGAACTTGACATTGTGATCCCGGGTGTGAACATGATCATACAACTGATAATTAAATGCATGTCGCCTGATAAATATAATGCTTGATAGTGATACGGAATTGTGCATATGCATTGCAGAGCATATTAAACCCTACCCAAACCAAATATACAAAGTGGCCGCTGTGTGCAATTTTCTGGGATTTTGTTAGATTTTGTGTTGTAATGAATGGACATAAGTGTGATTTTGTAAGATTCAGTGATTTAAGTCAAAATTAATTCTATCTGTGAGCTATTTTGCGAGTCAGTGTTTTCTTTCGTCAAGATGAAAATGTAGCTGTGTGTGCTTTTGTGGAGTATTCAGTGATTTAAATTGATAGATATCCTTTTCTGTACGAGTTCGGTTAGATTCAGTGGTGGATTCGGGGAAAGGGGTCTTGGAAGACCAGTCGTCAAAACCACACACCCACACGAAACACACACACACCCCACACACACACACAAACAACAACAACAAGACACAAGCAAATATAAATCATACAAATAGAAAAAAGAAGGAAGAGAGGAAGGTTACGAGTACGCTCCGCACTACACGCGGATGAACAGGAGTCGCGGGTGTAGTGCGCGTAGTGACTTAGAAGGGGCAGGAAATAGTACAGTCGCCATGCGTCTCCGAACCATTACTGCTGCCGTCTTAGAGTGGTAGCTAGTTACCGCTCTGGCCTGCGAGTGTGTCCGTCACCCAGCTCGCGAGCATTCGTTAGCAGTGTGCCATATGCTCCATCTGTACAATGCCACCACCTGTACCTTTATAGCATCCACCCTCAATGTAGTTATAACAAATAACTTATGCGGTGGAGGGCTAGACTGCTGTCGCGCTATATCCACGGCGCACTTGCTGTGTCGAGAGGCGAGCGCGGTGTACTAAATCATGGATCCGGCACACTTAATCCATTGACACTACACAACGCACATGGCACGTTTCCCATAGATGCATCGTATTGTGAGTGCTGTATACAGGCCCAGTTTTTAGTATGGTTTTCTCTTGTGTGTGTCCGGTTCGACTATTGACTCTAGTAGTTCTTTTCCTTCACTTCTGGTTCTTACTATTTCACATCCGAGTCATACTCCTATTCTTATATTATTTTCGCAGCGGCGTGCTTTTACTGCCATTGTGAATGGCTTTAGCACCTATCATATGATGCATTTCAAGTCACACCATCATACAGTGAATGAGTTTACATAGCTATAAATGCTGGTTACAAATTAGCTGTCAAACAGTTCTCACACGTCGTAGTCCGCTCTTCTATGTATTGTTGGCATGCCGCCATCATGTATGTCAGAGATCGCGCTCACAGTTCCCGTTAATTAGAATAGGATGTTCAAATACGTGTACGCGCAGCTTATTCAAAATGATGCATGCCATGATGACATGGTTCACACGCCTACAGGTCAAGATAGTTCATGTTCTAAATTAAGCCACATATAACTGTGGCGTTGACATTATGCAACGCCCATTTTTTCTTTGGTCTCTTGTGTAACATCGATTAGTAGCGGTCGTTAAATTCTCCCTTGCTGGCTATGTTTCCTATTTTGATCACCGGTTCCTCGGGTTGAGTATGTGTGACAAACTGTTATAGATGAGCTGTGTCACAGTGCACCACGTTAAAATGTAGATGTCATATCTGGATTGTGGACAGCCTTGTGCACCACATGGTCCGCAACCACTAATGACGATGCACTCTCAGTTTGAAGCATGTTTCTCTCCCCCCCTTATGGTACAGTGAGGTGTTAAAGCCATTTCATATCTTTAAGGCTGCAAACTGGCCAGCCTTTTATTCGATTCTTACCCCCCAGTTTTTCCGTATTTGTTGATTTTTTTCTCATCTAATGGTTGAATTATCAGTACATTAACCCCATAACTGTGGGTTATTTTCTCTTTTCTAACAGTTATTGTTTTATAGATATTAATGATTTCTAGTATGTTTCAGTTGTCATATGTAGGCATTCATTATCATTACACCTAGATCTGCCTACAAGTTACAATTCAAAGAATCCATGGGAGGAATGCAAATCATAATAGAGTAATACACAAATCATCATTAAATAAAAACAGCACTATGATCATGTGTGACTGGCATTGACTGCATAATGGCATGGTGAGGAATGATACGAACATCAGGGACTCTTCTAATCGATATCTAAGTTAGCTCGGAACCTCATTACTGGAACCACCAAGGGAAGAGAACAAGGATCATCCACCTATCCTGAAATGAAACTGAGTATGTTCTATTGTAGGTGAGTTTGAGCTGATTTTTGGAGAAGTTACTATTTGATGCCCAAACCTGTCGATCTCGACTTGTTTATTGGCGAGTCCGACCCTTCTATACACTTTACCTCAACAAACAGGGAAACTCTACAAACTAGACCATTTCAACCCATATCTAAACAGGAAGGGGGGGGGTAACTTCCTGATGATGGTGTTAATTCAATTTAATTGTAGCATGACTTTTCGCTCAAGTCCTTCAAAGATTTGTCATGGTAGAATCAAAGTATATGAAGCCCGCTGTTGCAGATAAACACAGGACTTCCACACATAACCCAAAAGCTCTGTCTGTGAAATCCCCAATGTGCTGCAGAACATTTGTCTTCAGCTTTCAGACATTGGCCATCATGTCCAATATATGTATGTCAGGGAAATTTGTTCTCCTCCTACGAGATGGTCACAGCGCGATTGTCAATTACTATTACGTGCCATAGGAAAATCGCCACAATCATACGTTCCATCAAGGGTCCAGGTGGTAAGCGCACAACCTATCGAATTTAGATTGATATCCAATAACAGCATAGTATTGAACAAATCCATTAACCTGAAAAAGCACTAGAAAATCATTAAAATAACTGTAAGAAAAGGGAGAAAATGAAACCGCCAAATTGGTTAGAAACTTGAATAAAGTTAATCAACAAATAATGGAGAAAACAATCAAAAAATAAGGAGGGAACACTTAAAAATGGACACATTTCACCCTCTATCTACTCAAAACATCATCATAAGGTGTTAAATCGCATTTGACAGCCATTTTAAAAGCGCCCTCCATTAGAAATACCTTTACAGTTGTGATTGTGACTGCTCTATACATTTGACATCAACCAAAATAGCAAAACACCGACAAACTGGGGCATTTCACCCTATTTTTTGGCAGTAAAACACTTCATTATGAGGGTTAAATATATTTTGGCGCCATTTTGAAAGCGCCTTCCATAGGAATACATGAAGTAGCGAATGGGACCCGCCTATAACATTTGAATTCAATAAATATAGAAAACACTAAAAAAGTGAACCATTTACCAATTATATGGCGATATATTAAAACATCATTTAAGGTGTTTGTTAAATAGCATTCGGCGGACATTTTTGAAAAATCGCCTCCATAGGAATACATTAAGTGGTGAATGTGACCGCTCTATACATTGACATCAACAAATATAGCAAAAAACTGCAAAACGGGCCCATTTCACCCCATTTTTGATGACTAGTTAGAAACATTTTATGAATTTATACGGTGCTCTAAATTGCATTTGGCGGCCATTTTGAAACGCGCCCTCCATTAGGAATACATTTTTGAAGTAGTGGAATTTTACCGCTCTTACATTTGACATCAACAATATATGCAAACACTACAAAAATGGACATTTCACCCATAACGTGGTAGGAAGAAAATGTCTTATATGGTGTTGTTAAATGGCATTTGGGCGGCCATTTTGAAAACACGCCCTCTAGCGAAAAAAGTGCCGGGTAGCAAAAGTCTACCCTCACTTTTTTGAGTATGTCTGATCGGTTTATTCTAGTCCAGGGCTGTGAAGTGTAACTTAGGGCACATCTCCTGCACACGGGGACCACCCCAGCCAACGGACTAGTGTTTAAAGAACAAACACTTGCCGAAGTATTCAATTATAACAGAATTTGAACACCGGCAGAATGTATGTGTTCTGTGGATATATGTTCTGTAGAGGTCATCAGGAAACACGTACAGACACTTAAAATACGTTCCGGAACGTCTGAGGGGTGTTCAAAACATCTGTTACACTTGAAAAGCGTTCTGCCAAAATTTGCAGTGATATAGATTTGATTCATTTAGATCAAACAAAATCACAATCGAGGGGATAGGTCTGTCGGATATCCCATGCCTAGGTTTATAATTTTCTCATTCCCTGTGGCATCGGTAATTCCATCATTAAAATTGATGAGATATCGTTAAGTGATTCTTGACCCATCAGCGATTTTAGCGATGGTGTGATGCCGAAAGCCATTAAACAATTTTGTTATTACCAAAATACTTCCAACCGATACACTGCAAAAACTCCGTTGTTGAATATGCATCACCAGATCGGTGTTAAGCTTGTCAGTGTTAATTTTTGGTTTTAGCCTATAATATATAGGCTATTGTCATAACGTAGCAAATTAGAGTAGGAAAACCAAGATTATTATCTCATAAACTAGTCTCTATTGTCTTGTCCAATTCTTGAAAGACTTGCAGGTAGCAAGTAATGAATTCTTGAAAGTTATGTGTGGTTTTTGAAAATTCTGAGCAGATGTGGCGTTTTGGGGCATTTTGTTCGGCCCTTTGTGTTTTTGCTGAATGGTTTGTAGGCAACGAGTATGCTGAATTGTCGTTGTCCTATAATGTAGAAGCAGCTGTATGAAGCACTGAAAGCCATTGCATTATCAATGCTGGCCTAGAGACGCATTGCATTTGCAGCCTTGTCTTTTAACCCTTGGGCAGTACAATTTAAAGTTGTACCTTGCTAGATGATAGTATGTATCACTTCAAAATTAACACTCTCCATTCACAGTGGGGGGTGGTCCTTGGAAATCTCAGTGATAGCCTCCTCTAGTAATATACAATTTTGGTCTTCACTTGCCAACTGGTCCATTTCAACTATGCTTTCAACTAGCAGTGGTTATTTGTTTCAAGTCTTTTCATTTAGGACCCTAGTTGTGGGAGATATTAGCTAAATATCTCTCTGACAAAAGGTATTTGTCAGAATACCTTTTCATCAACAAACATCACAGAAAGATATTGTTGTTGAAACATTATATAACAATATTGAATAATCGTATTAGTAGGTGGCACAAAGAAACTTGATCAGGCCCTTAAGCCCTTTTTAAATTTGTTTGCTTATTAATGTGGCAAATTAGATATAGGGGTAAAAGACAATGGCTAAATATTAATAGACTAGTAATTTGTCTTTTCAAAACTATAGTTTATGGTCATATCAAATAAGAAACATCAATTCTATCCTATTCATTTTACACTTGATCTTGGAAAAAGTTGTATTGCAATGGTGTGATGTTTTTAGTTAGGTTAAAAACCAACTTGTCATGACATGTTACTCTTTGCAGTGTTAACAGAATTAAAAGGAGAACAAGTTAACAGATTTGAACAGCGAAATAAACCAAAGATTAATTAATAGTACATCAGCATCTAACGTACCTTTATGGAATCAACTCACATTTAGAGGAAAATGTATTCTATTGAGGCTGTTCAGAACATGATCAAAAAGTATGGTGCGGGTTATTATTTTCCCGTTCTGGAACATGGCATTGTGGAAAAATCAAGTAGGCTATATTGTAACTGCAAAAATGCTTACTCAAAGACTTACATGAAATAATTGTCGCAAACAAGTCAAATGTAGATATTGTAGACCTACTCACACACAAGAACATAAATTTTAAATAAAATTGAAGTTTTGTTTTTTATTGTGAAAGAAACTGTTATGGAGTTATAAAAAGTTTTTGTAAACAAGTTTGAAAGAGTTGTCTTAAAGATGTTATTTGGCTTACGAGGAGGGGACAGATGACACATATGTTCACCGTTAAGAAAGACAGTATAAACAGTTATATAATTCAGGGGCGGATACAGGTTTGAAAAACGTCAAAATACCGGGGGGCTGAAGGCCGTAACCTGTCCAAAAAATGGGAGATTTTGCCAGATTTGCAGTTTTACCGGGAGGCGCGCGCCCCCTCCAACCCCTCCAGGATCGGCTGATAATGCTAGTATTGCGTGTTGACAAGTATATTCTCCAACAGTATTCAGATGAATCAAAACCACGGCACTGGACATGAGTTAGAGACCACATGACATAAGTTTTTAAAAGGACCAGGACATGAGTTTTGCTGGGAGGCTTGATTGGCTGAAGTAGTCTAGGGATGTTACAGTTCTTTGGGGTGTAATTATTTTGGTTTTGATGTCCTGCTGTTTGAAATTTTTGGGTGGCTCTTGGTGTCTTCTAGTTCCATTTCTTGGTGGTCTGGTGTCTACTGGCTCCATTTCTTTGGTTTTCCTAATTGTCAACTGGTTCAATGTATTTGATACTTCCTGGTGTACTCTTTTTAAAATATTGAAGTTACCATGTGGGTTTATACTTTCACTAATGTTATATGGATCTAGTTATTCTAAACTGAAGCCAGGTTCTAGTCAGATTTCTGAAAACATAATAATGATAATATTGGTTCTTTTTATCGTAGAATACAAGAATTTATCGGTCTCGCTAGATGATTTGAAAATATTGCGCTCGTCACTCCGCGACTCGCACAAATATTTCAAAACTCATAGCTTGACCGATAAATCTTGTATCCTACTCAAATCATCCAATATCATATCGACTTGGGGTGAAGGTGCAATAGGGGTTCCTTCAGATGTGGATGAGTCAAAGGTCATGGACCAAGGTCAAAGGTCATCTGAGGTTCATTTTCCAGTTCCCGTTTTTTTTTGGTTAGGTTTCGTTTTTTTGCATCTCCTTCGAAAAGTTAAGTCCGATTTAAACCATTATCATGCGTTGAGGTGTCCGAAGGCGATATATCGGATCCTACCCATGATAATGATAAAATTGGATGATTTGGGCCCCATATTACTAGTCTCGCTATGAGTTTTAAATATTGGGCTCGACTGCGTCTCGCCCAACTATAGCTCGACCACTAATTTGGTGAATCAATCCAATTTTATTACAGAAGTGGGGTTGAAGGTGCAATAGGGGTTCCTTAATATGTGGAGATGTCAAAGGTCATGGACAAGGTCAAAGGTCAACTGAGGTCATGCTCCAGTTTGGTTAGTTTTTGTCTGGTCATCTTTGAAAAAGTTGAAGGCATTACGGGTTCCTTCATATGTTGCTTGTAGGTCAAAGGTCACATCTTCAAGGTAGAATGGTCACATATCAGGTCAAAGAGTCATCTGTGGTCATTTCCCCTTTGGTTAGGCTTCATTTTCAAAATGCACATTTACTAGCTATTAGTCCATGAGAACAATTTATGGAATTTTGCAGCCCTGCAACTGACAGCTGTGCCAACTAAACCACTTGTTGTATAATGCAATCTTTCAGGGGACGCGCAGTTTAATTGCTGTATTTTTAGTTCCAATGGACCCCATTTTAAGACCATTTCATTTCCAGAGACCCTACCTTTTCATGTCCAAAGCCATATTTCACCAAATTGTCTCAAAAGTCCTCAAAAAGTAGCGGAAAATTGAGGGAAGACCACAGCTTATTTTCTGAAATTTCTGAAAAACCTAGTTCGGAGACCCAATTTTTGGGGCCTGGAATCACCCCTCCTACTTTCGGGAGACCCCAGTTTTTTGGCCTGGAATCACAACCCCCCCCCCCGGTTTGTTAACGGTTTATAAAAGCCACCGAAAACCCAAAATGAAAAAAAAAACAAGACCAAGTTGCAGGAGATCTGTAACGACAAAATTTATTTTTCGAGATGTGCACCGCAGCACGTGTGGATTTTTTGCTTAAGGTTGGTGGTAGACATTGATGAAATATGAAAACCCTGGGAAATTTTTAGCGTCATAGTCCATTTCGTTTCCCGCTAGAGCAATTGGAAATTAAGGGGGGTCACCATCAAAACTGCCGCCCAATGTGAACGATATGTGCGAGGGTCACAGATTAGTAATGGAGCCCTTTCAAAAACTTTGAAAAAAATCACTATCTATTGGTAATTTGGTGTAGAATTCAAATCTGGCATCAGGAAGTCATAGCGTGTGTACTTTTAGAGTTCACGAGGCCTAAATATGCGCTTTTGTTCATTTGGGGATAAATCTGGGGGGTTAATAACTCCAAAAGTAAGAACATTAGAAAAGGATACGGACCCAGAGGTCATTGTACATGCCAGCGTATATCACCATATACATTTTGGGGGGATATCAGCAAAAATATCTTGTGCGAAAAACAATGAGACATTGAGAAACCAAGCTGATTCTTTCAAGAATAGTTCTGATGTATTCTTCAACCATATCTGAAGTAGAGGGGTGATGTCATATGTCGAATTGATTTTCAAGGGGCCAATTACAATGTCAAATTGCCAAAATTAGGATTTTTCCAATAGGCTGAACTCGCTTATTACTAAACCTAATTTACTTATTATTGTTACTGGTAGAAAGTCCTGCAGTGTGACTCGGGTTAACAAGAAAACCGGCCATTAAAAAAATATTGTTACAGAGTTTGACCCCACTAAACTGTTCCCACATGGAAGATATTGCATTTCTAAGCCCAAAAACTTCTAAAAAGAAAGGAGCGATCACATTTTTGATGCCAGATTTGAATGCTACACCAAAAAAATTCCCCAGGATAGTGATTTTCAGAGTTGGAAGGGTTCCATTACAAGTTTATGGCCCTCGCAAAATTGTCTTTTGATCACACCGCATGTTTGATGGTGACCCTCCTAATTTCTGATGCTCCTGCGGGAAAACGAAAGGGCGGTATGGACGCTCAAAATTCAGGATTTTCATTTCTATCAATATCTATCATCACACCAAAAATAGAAAAAAATTCCATGACATGCTGCGGTGCACATCTCGAGTGTTGACATGGAATAGCCCAGTTAAGGATGTTAGGGATATGGGAATTATCACTTAGCATGCACATTTGGGATTGTACCTTTAAGGGGTTTCACTTCATTGCACAACTCAACACCACACCTCTGGAGTAAGCCAACAGCACCTTGATGCTCTCGTTAATTCCATTTTCACCTTAAATTAACATGTATTAGGCCTACGTGATATTCCATTATCAGGTTATTATCTTATATTCCAGTTTCATGTTTTGTTTTTGGCAAGGCCATTTTGTACCCCTCTTCAAAGTTTAATGCAATATTTTTTTTTTTTTTGGAAGGATGTTCACTGCACTTCATTCTACTTCTCACATTTACCAAAGTATACTGAACTAAAAATATGTTTGCTTGCAAACCAGGGCAAACTTTGTAATGCATAGAATGTGTCCTTGTATGGCCAGGCTCATATTTTGTGGTTCTGGGTACATGTAAGCTAAAAATACATTGTTAAGTCATAAAGTTTGCATAGGCCTACTCCATGATTGGCTATTGATAAGCCTACATCACTTGAAGTCCATATCAAGTGAAAATTAATTAAAAAAAAAAGAAATTAAAGCTCAGATTAGTGTGGCATATTTAGGTAGGGTTCACATCATATTTATTAGTTAAATTAAGTATGACAATGAAGTAACCATTTAATATTGCGACGATTAAAGGCGCATTTGTATAATCATACATATAAAAACAACATTTTTGGCTTAAGTTCATCTCAGATGTGAATTAATACTCTGGTATATAATATAGACGCCAAAAACCTGGCTTTAAAAGTCATGAACAAAATTGTATTAATGTGCCATTTTCTATTGTAAATAATATATAAAGGTACTTTAAAGGATGCTGTTGTCTTTGAATGGCATCATATTATAGGCTACTGCATCATTGATGCTCTGGTGTTAAAGTTTAGGATTTAACACCGCTTAGTGTTGCTGCAAAATGTTGGTTATGCATTTTGGTGGTCTGCTTATGTAATGCTAGAAGTAAGCAGCTAAAATAGAAACAAACAATAAAACAGCAAACATTTTCTACTAACATGTTAGATGTTACAGCGATAACAGTTAACACCAACATTTGGTGTTAAATAACACCAAAGAGTGTGGTCTTCCTGGGACACCGGGAGGGTGTTAAATTAACACCAGTGGTGTCAATTCAACACCAAGAGGGTGGTAATTAACCAGTTGTGTCACTTTAACACCAGGAGGGTGTTAAAATACATAAATAACACCGACATGTGGTGTAAGATTAACACCAAGAAGCGTTATGTCATATATTGTAACACCAAAATTAGTGTCAATATAACACCAATTTGGTGTAAGTTTAACACCAATAGGTGTGGTCCTCTCCAAACACCGGCTTGGTGTTAAAATCAACACCCTTGGTGTTAAATCTAACACATATGTTTTTGCAGTGCACCCGGGAATTGCTCAAATGAGGTTACATAAATTGGATTATCTCAAGCCTTATTCCTATATACTTAGATTAAATGACTCAAACCGATATATACTGCACTTATGGTAAAATGAGGCTATCACCGCTGTTTTTTTATAATACAGGAATAGGCACGCTATTTTCCCTAGGTACTGGCTATGGGCCTTTCCCCCCGAACCCGGAAGGGGTTGGGTGCTAGCCCGTAGCCAGTACCACGGAAAAATAGTGTTCCCCATTTTCCGATATAAACCATGTATTTGTTTAATTACAACCCAGTGTGACTCTGGAGATGAGGTTGTATAGGGAAAATAGTCCACTCTTTGTCCCAAGGGTATAGGAATCGATCGGCCATTGCAATCGCAAAAAATAATTTCGGTATTGAATATGCGTGAGGTGTAATAATTGTGACATATAGCACAGTCCATTTCCATTATTGTAAAAGTGTATCATTGTTGTCGTAATTTTTGCCGAATAAATGAATAATCAAATATCGTATTAATGTCCAATGTTCATTCATTTGGTTGCAGGTGCAGGGCAACACATCTCCAGTCGGCGCCTTCTCTCGGCAGCGGCAAACACCAGCCAGTTCCCGTATATGAATATGCGACTAGAAACCGCCAACTACCCATACGCCTTCGTCGTCTTATACGCCATTTGTGTGCTCCATATTCTTTATTGGTAGATTTAAATTTAATATCAAGAGTATTCCATTATCACTGCTAATTGCAAACCACGGTTTTTGAAATCAATATTGGAATTGACCCCCCATAAGCTACACCTTAGAATGGTCGTTTTCTTTTTTCGTGATGCTATAGTGGCTTCCCCTTCTCTTCCCTCTATTTTAAAAATCGAGCCAGTTCGAGCCCCACTTGGTCACGTTTCCTGTGCTCATGGTCAAATCATATACATTGGCCTCGTTGACGCCCAAGCGACTCTGGGGAGGCTGGTTGGGCAATATTACACTCTTATGGCGCTTGTTTAAGTATGTCTTCATGTGCAGCCACTATATGAAGTGAAATTGATTTGACGATTTCCGAAGCGCGTAATAGGCAACATTGCTTTGAGACTGTTTCCGGTGATAATAGCGCTATAAAACACTCATATCTTTCAAATTTTAATCAGCACGTCATAATAGGCCTACCAATATGTGATCTGAATATTCTATCGAGAAGTGTTCACTACTACGACATCAACTACACATATTTTGTCAATGGAATTCTGAACCATAACTTGATGTTTTTTTTTCCCCGTCTATTACATTACTTCATGTGAGTTTGTGGAAATGCATACAGTAAAAAAAAGCAAATGCGTTCATGTCCGGCGTCATGTATGCCTCTCCCCCATAATTGACGATAATTTAGCTTGCGAAACAACATTCTCTGTAATGTGAAGGACGATTGCTGAATATCTTATTTTTACTAAAAAAATCACCTTGCGAAATGACATTTTTTATTGAACAGCTTGTATTACGAAGTATCCGTGCAGAAAGATTTGATTGATATCGATTCTACGACCCGCAAAGAACATTAACTGTAAATGCTTGGTAATGCGCGATATATCTGCATGAAAAGAAAATGTACATTAAAGGAATATGTCATATTCTGAATATTTGGAAAATTTGGTATGGATGGAAAGCTTAGTAACTAGATTACATATAAATCAAAATAAGTTGGAAAAAATTGTCCACATTTGTTGAGTATTTTGCCCTTTAATTTCCACCCAATAGCTTACTCGAAAACGATTCCGGACCAATCCACATCTGGCAAATGGTGACGTCAAGTGAATGACCATCCAGAATTTACGGTCGTGGTGACCATCATATCGCAGGGTGCCCTTCAATAATAATTAAATAAACACAACGAATGACACAAAATTATTTCATTCTGTAACTTTTTTTTCTGAATTTTAATTATTACTTACTTTCATTAATCCATCCATATTAAAGTGGTCAGCATAACAATTCGAGTAAACACTATGTTTTTTTGGTCCTCACTTTGCGTCCACGAGTTGTGCTCCTTTCGATCAATGAAGCCGTGGCGAAAATCCGCCCGTTTTCTCTTCGGATGTTCACAAAAGCAAAAATTAATGCCCTATTTTGTTAATTTTACAATCAAATTGTATTATTTTTTCGGGAATTCGGATGTATGTACATATTTTTATGAAGTAAGGTCAAACTGAGTCTTGACAAAATCTTGACAATATTTTTTTCCTTTAAGAAGCGATGTTGTTGTACACTGTTTAACTTGGTCTTAAAAAAAAAAAAAAACGGGTCGTTTTGACATCTCAGGCTCAGCCGTAACTCGAAAAACGTACAAAAACTGTAAAAGGGACTCGAAACGTGTTAAATAACGGTAAAAAACTCGTTTTTACACTGTAGTGAGTCCCCAGCTGCCAGTCAAAACGCCGTTGTTTTAATGCACATTTCACAGGTAATGTTGCTCTCAAAACTTTTTAAAAAAACCCGAAAAATGCTAGTTTCCAAATTCCCATGGTTTCAGTTAACTTTTATTCTATTCACAGTTCTTCATATGTGGATTCTTCCATGCGTAAATAAGGTACCGGTGTGAAAGCAAATATAGTCCACCGTAGTACGGGCTCCATAGACGACAACGAATAAAGCGTGAACTAAGGTTTTCGTGAAGAGTCAATTGAATCGATGCCCCATTCTTAACTGTTGTTAGGTGGATGTGAGGTCGGGGCAGACTACAAAAAAAACTGTGGACATGCTTTTAAGACCTAAATTCACAAATCGTCTTTGCTGCTTATAACTTTTTTTTCTCACTTGTTTAATTTAGTAACTTCATATAATGGAATATAATTAAGGCATTTTAAACATTTCAAATAGAAAAAATATTCCTTTATCCATGCTCATGCAGAACATGCAACATTTTATTACTACGGCGTCCGTTAAAAGAGCAACAATATCTGGGCAGTGCAAATGTCACGTTGGAACTATTTAGAGTCATTTTAATTTTCAACTTTATCCATAGACCATTTGTTTTAACTATTTTTTTGGCCAATAAGAAATAAATTTCACGTGCAACTTGTACAAAGCGGGACCAAACCAAATTCACAATCAAAGTACACAAACCTCCAAACAAATAGACCTTGATTTGGAACGCATGGATTTTTAGAATAATACAATTATACAGAGTGTTTAAAAATCAGGACAAACATGTGTTTAGATAGCTTCAACGTGTCTAAAATGTCTTTAAAAAAAACCTGATTTAGCAAAAGTTTTAAATCCGGACATCCTCCAAACAACTATAGTTTGTCCAGTTCAGGTTTGGTATATGCCGTTTTTGTCCCCGCCGAATGAGGTCGGGAGGGTACTATAAAATGGGCTCCGACCGTATGTATGTCCGATGTCCGTGATAAAATGGTTAACCCTGGCACATTTGGGCATATCTTTTTTTCTGGATTGAGCTAAGTACCAAAAATTGGTATTTGTAGAAGGGAAAACCCCCTACTTACCAGAATTCATTCCCCATTCCCCCCAGGTCTTCCCCTGAGGTCTGTCAGGGTAGGGGATGTTCGGTAGGGGTCCTTATGATTTCCGTGATAAAAATGTTAACCTGTAACATTTGGGCATATCTTTTTTTCCTGGAATGAGCTAGAGTAGCCACAATTTGGTATAGTTGTAGAAGGGAACCCCACTACTTACATGTATGCTTTCCCCATGGTCTTCCCCTGGGTCTGTCAGGGGGGTTATGGGAAAAAAGGGGTCATATTGCACAGAGCATATTGTCAACATTTGGCCATATTGTGTGTACGATTTTTGTAAATTTAGGCTAGGGAAATATATACATCTATGATTCCCCGGTTTCGCGATCCACCTGTCTTTTTTTAAGCACTACTTTTTTCGCGATTACCCGTCTTGTGGCCATGGGGCGCTTTATCCGCTAACCAATCGACTTGATTCGGCCCGGCCCAAGCTACCCCCACCCACCTGACCGTACGAACCCCCCGGCTCCGAGAAAAGGAGCAGACACAAACATACTGACAATCCCAACCCCTGTTGGCTATAATCGGTGTCGTTTTTTCTTTGCATAATGGCCTACATTCCCTCTCCATCCCTCCCTTCCATTCCCCCTTCTCCTTCTCTCCCCCACCCCTTCTAATGCTCTTGATGATTATGTGAGGACGAAGATGATTAATTATTCTTTCGTTTAACAGCAGGGCCATCATCTGCGATGACTTCTTTCTTCGTGGGCCGCCCCTGGAGTTATCTTCGGAGAAACTGATCTCTCCTAAGACGTTGCGGGTGCTACCTTCATGGCGGCTGCTCTCCGCACCGGAGCTCTTCACCTCCATTGCGGGCGTGGCGGTAGACAGCGATGTCGCGTCGGCACAATTGTCGGTTCGGCGGTCTTCAACATAAATATCAATCATCGCTCCTCACGGCAGCCCTGGCAGCCAGTAGGTGTTTTTATCACTTTGTTGGATTTTTTTTGTTTGGCTTGGTGTGTGTACTCGCGCTCGCGCGCGTGTGTGTGGTATGTATGAGTGTGTGTGTTTGTCTGTGTGCGGCCCGGGGGTGTGTGGTCTGCGTGCGCCGCGAGATCGCGTGTGGTACAACTTAAATTGTAAAAAGCAATCTTTAAAAACACTAAGCAGTGATTTGCTAAATCAGCAATCGCAAAAATCATCAAAAATCAAGATTTTTGCATGTATGTAACAAGTACAGGGTATCCTAACATACCCTGCAAATGATAGGACCAGAAGCCACCTAATAAGGAACAGGATCGGAGATTTTAAGATCATTATTTTGTCCGCACGGACACTACTACACACGTTAATTTAATGGAGAATCGAAATCTTGGAACACTGCCGTTTTCTTTTCTTCCTTTCCGTCAATTACTACAGCTGGAAAGGTAACTTTGAGAATTCTACAGACTTATCCTTCACTTTGAGCTATTCCTGCAAATTCAGAATTTCAAATATTTTTCAAATCACTGATAGTGTCTTTAAAACCTACGGCGGGGGTCCGGTACATATGCCCCCTACGTAAATCCTGTTTCTAATTGAAAAAAAAAATTGGCGTAAATTGAAACCAGCGTTTGAAAATTCTCAAGACTGTAAATACCGAAAGGCATTGTGGGAAAAAGGGATGCGCCCGTAGAGATTGGTGTAACTTTCCGCGTCTGCGAGAGGGCCTATAGGAAGTCGGGGGGACCGAAGTACCCGACAAACCTTCAATTTTCTCGCTAGGTCTAATCTAGGTTCAACCAATTACGATACATGATGTCAAAACCACAACATAGGTAACGGACCCTCTGATCAAAAAAAAAAAAAAAAACATCCATAGAACCCCTCGTTTTCCGGAGATATTTTAGTTTAGTTTCATTACCACATTCTCTATCATGACGAACGATAACGTTTACTCTCGCGCGGTCCATTTAGATATATCTTTTGCAGTCTGTGCCCAGTCGTGACACAGACTACACCATGGGAATACTTACCGTACCGCCGTATCTATCTTGACAGGTGGACTTCAGGCGAGTGGGAGCATTTCAAGGGTCAAAGGTCATCAGGGTATCCCATAGGTCCATTGTAGATTTCGTTAGGTTTTTTAGTGTCAAGGTTCTCATGTGAAAAGACTTGAATTCATTACCACTTGAAGAAATAATTTTTGGGTCTGCAACCGGAGGTGAAATATCATTTCAGGTAAATGAAGGTCTTCTTGGTGCTCAAATGAAGTACTCTGTCCATCATCTTTGTTTTTTACACCATACCGGGGGATTTTCGTAATTCTTAGTATTATATTATTTATCTTTTGTGTTCTTTCCACCAATTCTTCAGGTGCTGAATCTAGACTATCGACCGTTGATTCGTGCCCGTGTATTTACGGTAATGTCCTAGCGTGCTTCTCGCTTTCTCGTGGGATGGCGTATTTAAATTGGAGGAGGCCATCGTAATGCTCCTACTTTTACGGTTTTTTTTATATCGGCATCATGAAATTTCAATTCACCATAATGACGCGCGGTGTAAGTCTGGGTTTAGTTTTCGTTTGTTCCATTTAGCGGATTTCGGACCGAATTTAGGACCTTTATGGCTCGTCGGGTTCTGACGGCTGAATAAAAAGTAATTTCAGTTTGTACAAAGGGTCAAATTTTAAATGCTCCTATTGGATACAACATGGTGCAAATTATTGGTGAGCTCTGCCGAGCTATAGGATTAAAATAAGGAATAGTGTTTGAAGTGTTTCAAATTGCTTAGTTACTTAAGTATAGAGGGGAAAACAAGTCACCCCCATTGAAATGCAAGGACATGGCCCTTCTGTGTCCCCCTACATCGATAACTAAGCATTGAGACAGTCAAAACTATCCCTTATCCGCTAACCAATCGAACTTGATCTGGCCCGGCCCAAGCTACACCCACCCACCTGACCGTACGACCCCCGGCCTCCGAGAAAAAGGGCAGACAAACATACTGACAGATACACGTGGCTATTATCGTGTAGATTTTTTCTTTGCATAAATGGCCTCTTCTCTCCATCCCTCCCTTCCATTCCCCCTTCTCTCCCCCCACCCCCTTCTAATGATCTTGATGATTATGTGAGGACGAAGATGATTAATTATTCTTTCGTTTAACAGCATTGGCCATCATCTGCGATGACTTCTTCGTGCCGTCCCTGGAGGTTATCTCGGAGAAACTGGATCTCTCCGAAGACGTTGCGGGTGCTACCTTCATGGCGGCTGGCTCGTCCGCACCGGAGCTCTTCACCTCCATTGCGGGCGTGGCGGTAGACAGCGATGTCGGCGTCGGCACAATTGTCGGTTCGGCGGTCTTCAACATAAATATCATCATCGCTCTCACGGCAGCCCTGGCAGGCCAGGTAGGTGTTTTTATCACTTTGTTGGATTTTTTTGTTTGGTGTGTGTACGCGCGCTCGCGCGCGTGTGTGTGTATGTATGAGTGTGTGCGTCTGCGTGCGCGCGCGATCGCGTGTGTGCGTCTGCGTTCGCGCGCGATCGCGTGTGTGTATCAACTTAAATTGGTAAAAGCAATCTTTAACATACGGCGGTCCGGTAAGTAGGCCCCCTACGTAAATCCTGTTTCTAAAATTGAAAAAAAAAGTTGGCGTAAATTGAAACCAGCGTTTGAAAATTCTCAAGACTGGAATAATACCGAAAGGCATTGTGGGAAAAAGGGATGCGGCCCGTAGAGATTGCGTGTTAACTTTTCCGCGTCTGCGAGTAGGGCCTATATGAAGTTCAATTTTCTCGCTAGGTTCTAATATAGGTTCAGACCCAATTACGATACATATTCAAAACAAAACATAGTAACGGACCCTCTGATGCAAAAAAAAAAACATCCATAGAACCCCTTCGTTTTCCGGAGATATTTTAGATTTAGTTTCATTTACACACATTCTCTATCATGACGAACTGATAACGTTAATCTCTCGCGCGGTACCAATTTAGATAATATCTTTTGCAGTCTGTGCCCAGTCTGTGACACAGACTACACCATGGGAAATACTTACCGGACCGCCGTATCTTTGACAGGTGGACTTCAGGCGAGTGGGAGCATTTCAGGTCAAAGGTCATCTAGGGATCAAAATAAGTCATTGTAGATTTTCGTTAGGTTTATGTCAAAGGTTCTCATGTGAAAAGACTTGAATTCAGTATCAACTTGAAGAAAATAATTTTGGGTCGGCAACCGGAGGTGAGAATAATCATTTCAGGTTTAAGGTCTTCTGGTGCTCAAATGAGGTACTCTGTCGATCATCTTTGTTTTTACACCCTACCGGGGGATTTTCTGTAATTTCTTAGTATTATATTATTTATCTTTTTGTGTTCTTTCCACCAATTCTTCAGGTGCTGAATCTAGACTATCGACCGTTGATTCGTGACAGTTTATTTTACGGTATGTCCATAGCGTGCTTCATCGCTTTCTCGTGGGATGGCGTATTTAAAGTGGAGGAGGCCATCGTAATGCTCCTACTTTACGGTTTTTATATCGGCATCATGAAATTCAATTCCAGCATAATGAACGCGCGGTGGTAAGTCTGGGTTTTAGTTTTTCGTTTGTTCCATTTAGCGGATTTCGGACCGAATTTAGGACCTTTAGGGCTCGTCCGGGTTCGGACGGCTGAATAAAAAGGGTCAATTTCAGTTGTACAAAGGGTCAAATTTTAAAAATGCTCCGATTTGGATACAGCATGGTACAAATGATTGGTGGAGCTCTGCCGAGCTCATAGGATTAAAATAAGTAATAGTTTTGAGTGTTTCAAATGCTTAGTTACTAAAGTATAGAGGGGAAACAAGGTCAAGCCCCATTGAATGCAATGGACATGGCCCTTCTGTGCTCCCTACATCGATAACTAAGCATTGAAGACAGTCAAAACTATCCCTTATTTTAATCCTATGGACTTCACCAATAATTTGCACCATTTTTTTATCCAAATTTAACATTTGACCCCTGTACAACTGAAATTGACCCTTTTATTGATTTTTGCAGTTTTTAACCTTTAACTCTAAAACCTAGGCTGTAGATAGTACAAACTATACCTTTACTAAATCCTTGTGGTTAGAAAATAATGTGGTATACACTTTTCAACATGAATGGATCAATTTAACCCCTGTACAATCTTTGTATAGGCACCTCTTCTTAAGGCGCCACTTGTGGCACTTAAGAAAAACGTTTCAGGGGTTCTGATCCAGGGGGGCTGTCTACAATTTAATCCTCAAAACCTTTTTTCTGCTATAAAGCTCTTGGGTTAAATCGCTGTTCTCTCCTTTAAGGGGGCTGTTAAGTCAGGAACTTAGTCAAATGGCCAGTTTTTTTTTTTCATGTTTAATGGCATTAACATGTTTTCTTTCCATATATTTTAACAGAATCTGTATATATTTATTTTTCCTCATATTTTGTTCATTTAACTTTTACTATGTTACACATTTTTGACCAAAAACAATCACATGGGCTGAACTGCAAAAGGGCGGGTAATTTCGCGTATTACGCAATACCCTAAAAATACCGACCCTAGATTTTTATATGCTCTATACGATGCATTTCATTTCTTACCTGTTGCTGATATGGATTTCGAGTAACTGAGAACTGAAAATCACGAATTATCGCCGAAAGTGAACACAGAGAAAATCGCCATTTTGTCCAAATATTGTCCCGTTTCGCTACAAAATATAGCCTTATTCCAAAACACAAGCGTTTCATCTCTTATTCTTCACACTGCTTCTGCACCAGGTCAAATTACTTCATCTGGATACTTATCATCAAAATTCAACAATTTATGAGGCTCAAATCGTGAAATTAAAATCCCATTCTGTTTGCAAAAGCATCTCACGTGGGCAACCATTTTACAATTGCATACAAGTTACCATGGGTATGCGTCATATCGAATCGATGCATCAAGGCGTTTCTGATGCGCTCATTACATCGCGTGCGCCGAATAGCACAGACGCGTATTGCGTAATACGCGAAATTACCCGCCCTTTTGCAGTTCAGCCCATGTGATTATTTTTGGTCAAAAATGCGTACATAGTAAAAGTAAAATGAACAAAATATGAGGAAAAAATAAATATATATAGATTCTGTTAAAATATATGGAAAGAAAACATGTTAATGTCATTAAACATGAAAAAAACTAAAAACTGGCCATTTGACTAAGTTCCTGACTTAACAGCCGCCTTAAGAAGATATGGCAAAAAACAGTTCCTTTGAATTCCTGACTTAACAGCCCCCTTAACGTGGCTAGGCAACCACAATATTGATTGTAATGCCCAATGCACAAACCTTCATCTGCAAACAGACCACATATTTTTTAATAGGTCCTGTATACATATAAGCACATTTTTATCGCAAGAACACTTACACCCATAACATTTTCGAAAATACGATATAGTCAACGATTTGTACGCATATTTTCTAAATCAGGAAGACATTTTGGATGCAGTCGTGTAACCGAACACAACGATTTGAATTTCTCGTATGCTCGAAGTATGCCCTTGCATGAAGCCTGATACAAAGAAATGTTCATCCGAATGTTGCCATCCGTAGATAAATGAAATTATATCATAAGAAATATGCCAATAAAGTTAGAAAAGAGGACTGATGAGGTTCTATTTTTTATCTTTTTTTTTGGATCAAATACTTAATACTTAATGTAAAATATATTACATCAAGCTATAAATATATTAATTTGAATGGAAACCTGTAAAGCTGTATTTTACGGGGTTTTGTTAGCAGAATTGCTGCCAGAATTTTCTTGTAAAATATATAGTATTTTTCCTGTAAACTTTAATACTTAATAGTATAATTGAAAATTCATAATAATGTACGATAATGTTGATACTCGAAAAAAATCGAATAAAAGCTCCAGTTGTAGTCGTTTTATACGCCTGGTAAATTGGACATAAAATTTACAGTATTTTGCTGTATTTCCAAATTGCAGCATAGGCCTACATGTGTAAGTACAGTAGGACATCCAAAGTGTATGTCTAACATTTGAAACCCTGGGTTTTGTGAATTATTGGACATAATAACTTCCATAAGCGTTAAGTGGAAGAAGTTGTGATTTATCTGTTTATTGCTTGAAGGTGTATATTTTGATACATGGGTAAGTACACTAGGACATCCAAAGTGTATGTCTAACATTTGAAACCCTGGGTTTTGTGAATTATTGGACATAATAACTTCCATAAACGTTAAGTGGAAGAAGTTGTGATTTATCTGTTTATTGCTTGAAGGTGTATATTTTGATACTTTTTGCAGAGTAAAAAGAATCAAAGATCACTATTTTATCTAGAAGAAAGCTCTATCTTACTACCAAGTTATTTTTATTTGTATTAATTTTACGAGGCGTTTTGACGAAAATCATTTTAATTCTCAATAACGAAAACTATAGGAAGAGTATTTTGGCAATTAGAGTCAAATGATGTTTCTAAAGATCTTAAAAACAAACGACTTCGGAGTGTCTATTGGTACAATTTGAAATGAATGACATTCCCATGGATATTATTTTATTTTTGTCATCAAACAGACCATTGCGTACACTCGTACAGTATAGTTGAAACCTTTCTATGAGATAAAAAAACAAGCCATTTTTTGTTAAGATGGCAGTTTTGCCGGCATTTCTACTGCGGTGCTCAATGGTTAACTTGTATTTCAAAGACTTCTGACGTCTAATTTCAATTCAAATTGCCAAAATTTCTGATAATTGGTACTTTGTAGTCGATCCTTATTGCAAGTACTCGTTGAATAAACTAGGAGGAAGTGCGAAAATGGCGTCTCCAGCCACAAGGGGCAAGTAAAAAAGTAGGATGCAGATGCAAAAAACTGGCAAGCAAATCTCAACAAAACAGTCAAAACAGAACAAAATGTGCACATTTATACAGGAGGCAGGAATGGTTTACATCAATTTTTTTTTGTTCTGCTGCCAGAAGGAGGAAGCATAGCTCTGAGGCTGGTAGGGCTGCTTCTCTAAAGGACGAGGCAGTAGAAATGGTGACCACTTGAGCTGGAAGGTTATTCCAAACACGATGACCTTTGGTAGTAGGCAAAATTGTCGAGATCGGGAGTTGTTGTGGGATCTGCGTACTTAAGTTGATGTCATTTCTTGAAATGTAAGTATGGAACAACACTGTTGGGAACTGGATATTGACAAGTTGTTGGTGAATTTTGAAGAACCATTACTTGTTGTGCCAGGAGGCGTCTTACATGAGAGACTTCCATCCAAGTTGTTGAATGCGTGATGAAACACTGGTCGTCCTGCGATAATCAGCAAACACAAATCGTGCTCCTGCTCTCTGACCTTGCTCGAGCTTGTCCAATAAAGTTGTTGTGTGTGGGTTACCAATTCTCTGATGCATATTCGAGGCACGGACGACGAGGACTCATAGGCCTTCTTCTTGAACGTCTTTGAACAGGGTTAATGTCTGCGTAGGAGGCCAAGGTGATGTTTAGATTTTTTGATGATGCGTTGACAATGAGTGTTCCAGCGCGAGATCACTATATGCCAAGATAATCGTGCTGAACAAACAATAGCAAGCTTGCGGCCAAGGCTGGTTGTTGTATTGGAGAGACTCGGCGACCTTTTGCGTGTAATGTGAAAGGACAGCACATTTTTTGATGTTGAATTCCATCAGCCAATCCTCAGCCCACTTAGCCAGGGGCTGCAGGTCTTTTTGCAGAATTTGGGATCTTCTTGGGTTTTTATTTAACTATAGATGATGCTGTCGTCAGCAAATAAGCGGATTTGAGAGTTGGATGTGTCTTGTATGTCTTTGATATACAATAAGAATAGTGCCGGGCCCAAACCCGATCCCGGTGGTACGTCTGATGTTACATTCCCCCGGTGAGAGTGTCTGCCATTAACAGACACTGCCTGTTGGCGAGAAGAGAGAACGCTGTTGATCCAGCGGAGTGTTGACCCTCAAAAAAAAAAATTTCCCGTAAAATACAACTTGGCGGATAAGAGTGATGGGAAACCTTATCGAACGCCTTAGAGAAATCTAACAAGATCACGTCGGTCTGTCCAAGATGTTCAAGTGTGGTGGCCCAGTCATGGATAGAAGTCAAAAGCTGGGTACAAACTGTGGAAGTCTTCTCTGAAGCCATGCTGCGAGTCAAGGAAGATGTTATGCTGGCTCAGATGTTTAGCTACATGGCTCAAATAATATGCTCCAGCATCTTACAGCATATGCAGGTCAGGGAGATTGGGCGATAGTTAAGCAGGATCGATTTGCACCTTTCAAATAAAGCTGTTCCGAATGGCTGGATACACTGGGCAGGTACTTCACCTGTGTTGATAGATTGCTAGATAAAGGGAAAAGTCAGGGAAGGCGCGAGTCAACAGCAACAGACTTGGGTAATCTGGGGGGAATCTCATCGGGGCGCTGCCTTTGATGGATGAGGCGCTGCAGTTGGTGAAGACACACTTCTTGATGGATGAAAAAGAGAGTAATGTCGGGATGCGGAGATGTTCCCTGGTTTGGTTATCAAAATCTGATGATTTTGAAAATGCAGAATGATAATGTTCTCATATTAAACATCTTCGTTATTGGAATTGAAAGGAGATTAATTTCCTCACCTATAAATAAAATGAAGTGTAATAGGGTTCATGCAATTATATTGAGGAATTTTAATGTAATCTGTAAGATACCATTAATCATGTATTTCAATTAAAAGATGGCTGAAATGTGAATAATTTTTCTACATTGCACTGCAAATCTAGGGTGTGAAATTTAACACCGCCGGTGTTATGGAGGATCATACCAAGAGGGTGTCAAAATTCAACACATTTGGGGTGAATTTAACACCCATTGTGTTATTTAACAAACTAGTGTAAAAATAAAACACCAAAGGTGTGGAATGTCGACACCCTCTTGTGTTCCTCCTAGCACACCGGTGAGTGTTAATTTTAAACACCCTATGTTTTGCAGTTGTGTCCTCAATCACATTCCTTTAATGCGCTTATTTACTAAGTAGTACACAGAGAAATTATCAGTTAGTTTAATTATTAATCAACTCAGTGCTGAAACTCAAATAATATCGTAGGGTGTGGGGAAATATAGCCAAGAGAAGAAAAGGAGAAAAAACGAAAACGATTTGAGGTACTACGTTTTACAGATCATTTGTCTTAATTTGGCTGTAAATGATCTGAAGTAACTTATCATACATGACACTGCAAAAAACTGGGGTGTTAAAATTTAACACCAAAGGTCGATGTCAAGCTTGTTGGTGTTAGTTGTGGTGTGAAACTTTAGGATTTAACCCTCGGTGTGCTGCATAATGGATTTGCCGGGATGATTTGTTGGGGGCAAGCAGTGATAATAAAGTACCAAAATCAAGATTTCTACTTAAAATACCAAACTTGATCCCATGGTATTGACCCTTATGGACCTTAATACCTATAGTCTAGAGGTCAAGTGATGTTCTGTTTTAACAAGTTGACGTGGTAATCTATATCTATTAACACTTCTATTTAGAGTGTAAAATCGTTACTCGCGAAACCCGTTTGATGTGGACCCTCGGCGTTATAGGAATAAAAATATTCGTAGTGGATTTCGCGATGTCATGTCGCGTCGGCATTAAACCTCGACGATCTTTATTAAAAAATTCGTGCGTTAAATTTGGTATCGTGTTGCGTGAAGTGCCGACAAAAAAATCATCAGCGTCCCAGGGTTTGGATTCATGTCAGGGAGGGCATGTGGAACTATAAACGAGGCAACTATGGCCAATTAAAGACGCCCTTCTTGATTGGCAGCAACTCGGAAAATACGCGTCAGAAATGTTGATATCTGGACCGAGCATGTATTATTAGTACATAAGGAAACTTAATCTAATATAGGTGTAATGAAAATAAACGAAAGCAAATTCCGGGGGGCATGGGGGCATTTGATTCAAAGGTGGATATGATGCATGCATGAACAAGAAAACGCGTAAAGGCTCTTTTTTTTCAACAGGCGAGGTACGCGCGTACATTGATTATATCGTCGTGGTCACGACATAGTGTCGAATCTGATTTTTTGGTCAAATTGAGTTAATAGTTGATTCTGGTTGCATTTTATGTACTCTTTAATTGTACCCAAAAATAAAAGTGAAATTACATCTCCTAACCAAAATAGCCGCAGTCGAATAACACGCATTTGTATAAAACGGGTTTCACAAACAATCGAATACGTATTCGATAGCTTGCGTGTCCAAATATCTCAAAGCACACAGATAAATTGTGAACGAATACGTATTCGCTGGTTTTTTTTTTTTTTTTTTTTGGGGAAATATAGCAAAGAAAAGAGAAAAAACGAAAACGATTTTGAGGTACTACGTTTTACATATCATTATTGATCTTAATTTGGCTGTAAATTGATCATGTAAGTAACTTTCATACATGTACACTGCAAAAACTGGGGTGTTAAAATTTTAACACCAAGTCGATGTCAAGCTTGTTGGTGTTAGTTTGTGGTGTTGAACTTTAGGATTTAACACTCGGTGTTGCTGCATAATGATTTGCCGGGATGATTTGTTAGAGGCAAGCAGTTATAATAGAAGTACAAAATCAAGAATTTTCTACTAAAATACCAAACTTGATCCCATGCATCATTGACTAAAGCCGTGTCAATTCATATGGTATTGACCCTTATGTGACCTTTAACCTATGGTCATAGAGGTCAAGTGGTGTTTTGTTTTAACACGTTGAAGTGTTATCTATATCATTAACACTTCTATTTAGAGTGTAAAATCGTTACTCGCGAACCCGTTTTATGTAGGACCCCTCTGCGGTTATATGAATAAAATATTCGTAGTGGATTTCGCGATGTCAACTGTCGCGTCGGCATTAAACCTCGACGATCTTTATTTAAAAATTCAGTGCGTTAAATTTGGTATCGTGTTGCCGTGAAGTGCCGACAAAAAATATCCGCGTCTCGGTGTTTGGCTCACGTTCATGTCAGGACGGGCATGTGGAAATAAACGAGCGCAAATATGTGCCAATTAAAGAAGCCCTTATTGATTGCAGCAACTCGGAAAATACGCGTCAGAAATGTTGATATCTGGACCGAGCATGTATTATTAGTACATAAGGAAACTTAATCTATATAGGTGTAATGAAAATAAACGAAAGCAAATTCCGGGGGGCATGGGGGCATTTGATTCAAAGGTGGATATGATGCATGCGTGAACAAGAAAACGCGTAAAGGCTCTTTTTTTTCAACAGGCGAGGTACGCGGGTACATTGATTATATATGGTGTCAAAAACAGCAAAATATGGAAAAAGGGTATGCATGTTTTTCTTAACCCTGAAATTCTGATGTGCGTGTTTAGGGTATACTCACACTAAGCAGAGATCAAAATCATGAAAAAATACTGAATTGGAAGTAAAGCAATTCAGGTTAATAAGGATATATTAACCACGCAATATACATTGCTATACTTGTTTAGGGTAACAAAACAGACTTGTTTAGGGTATGTTTTTTAGTCGATGGAAATGCTTGATTAGGGTCCATTTTCACGCATGTATATCCACCTTTGAATACAAGTGCCCGCCCCCAGAAAGTTGTTTACAAATTACCTGTAAACTACGTAGGCCCCCTATTCGCTTCTCATTTTAGTGCGGTATGATTTTGGGAACTGGTGCAGCTGCGGTAGACCGAGTATTGTGTGAAGCGCAAGTTACAGAGATTGCCTTGAAATTGCAGGACCATGAGACATGCCAAAAATAGCGCGGAGCGATATCAGATTTCTAGCGGCCTTTGGCGAAAGCAGTTTTATTTCTTTAGTTTAATTGTTACTGTAAGTCATATTAAAGGCACTATATATCAGTGATTTGCTCAACCAGAAAATCGAAAAAAAAATCATCAAAATTCAGACTTTTGCATATATAACAAGTGTACTAGGTATCCCAACATACCCCACAAGTTATACGCCCAAGAGCAACCTGTGCGGACACTTACTGCAACACGTATAATTGAATGGAGATGCATATCTTTGAACACTGCCATTTTCTTACTTTTCTGTTAAATTTTGAGTTGGAAGAAATAACTTTTGAGGATTCTACTGACTTATTCTTCACTTTTAAGCTATTCCTGCAAATTTCAAATATTTTGACTCGTTCGGGTTGATCACTGATAGTGTCTTTAATGGTGCGTGTTCCGATCGTCTTTGGAGCCCCCTGACTTACCCGGAAGTCGGGGCTCAGACGTCCGTCTGTCCGAAATTGGTGAAGTTTTCACTCGTTTACATTTAGAGAGTAAATCAGATATCAATCAACACAATGCATTAACCTCACCCATTCCTACATTATATTTCACGAAGACTCGCCGAACGAAACAACATCCGTACAACTCACTCGACCCCAGTTAAAAGTATTAATTTCGGAACACACTGCATGCACACAAGATATCAAATCATGAATCCATTGTTGTTTCCATGCACAGTTGCAAATCCAAAGTAGGGCCCGTCCCTCTTGACGAGGAAGGGAATATTGAAGGTGATAACGAAGACCAAAACATGAAGCGAAGCAGCAGCACACTAGAATCATTTTCAAACGTGGGACCAGCAGGAAAGCAACCATCCACACAGGGTGATGATGCGGTAAGTGATAACGGAGAAGAAGTAACATTTTCTTATCTCAGAGGGTAAGTGGAACTTGGAGAAACGATATGCGACTCCCTAGAAACACGCAGTTAATATAGGCTCAGGTAACACCAAGCTATATGCATTATACGGAATAAAACACGTCAAGAGTGACGGAGTAATAGATTTCAAATTAAGTGAGAGTTCTTGCATATTTCCATAGGGGTGATATTGATATGAGGGTTCAATCCCCGGCCATGCGGAAATTAGGCCTTTGTTGCCATTACAAAACGTATTGTACCATGCTACAAAGTTACTTCACAGAATCGATACTGGAATATGATGAATTCAGTTCAATTGTCCATAATGATAAAAAGACATGCCATGGTTGGCCGGGATGTCAAGGAACTCATAATCCGCTTTGTGCTAATCTCTTAACACAAAGTTGACCCTTTTGGATGGCCAAGTAAAACTTAGTTGTGTTATGTGTGCATTGATATGAAAATGCATTAATTCTCCTTGCTGTAATAAAGAATGGCGTTGGGTGAAGGAAGCTGGACACGCTCTCGCCCTAAAGTCAGTTTTTTTTAGAATAGGATTTTTGTGGGATCACATGACCTTATTGAGGTGAAATGGTTCATGTACACTCTCTGCTCACGTGACACATCCTTACACCAGTAGTGGAAATTAATTTCTAAATTCCAAAATCATCAATGGGAATGCAGAAAAAATTACACAAAATAACAGTGTTTTGTTTTTCTGCCTATAAGTACACAATACATAAAAAACAGGTCGTTTATTTGAAGCTCAACTCAAAATTCAGAAGGCTGTCATGAAATAGTTAAACCAAAGTTATGAAAATTATGATAAATAACTTCCTGACTTAAAATAGGTTTCCATGAATACAATTTGAACTTCCTTTGAGAAAAGTACTTTTTAAATAGGAAAAACAACAAAACCTTGACTAAAGCTGAGATTCTGCGATAAAAGTATTCATAAAACATCACGGTTGTTGTTTTTTTTCTCATATTTCATTCTATATTTATCAACATTACCGCTTTTTAATATTTTTGTTTGTATGCTTTCTTCTTAAAAACTAGCTTCGTCAAAAGGAAGAATCTTTGAGCGTTCCTGGTGACCAGAAGCATGTTTTTCATCATGTCAAGCACGGAGAACTTTCTTCACATTTTGTAAGTAAATTGCTACAAATATCCTTATCTGAAAATATACATTATGTCAAAAGAAAAAGTACAATGCTCTTCTAAATTTAGTACATGTTGGATATGCTTTAAATTGTTATGATTCGATGTTCATACTTAATTTCAATTGGAGTGCGTTTACAATGTCAACGATACTTCATCCCTAGTTGAAAATTGTTAACGTTTGGTCATTGTCGTTGGGCGTCATATGGGCGTTTACTTATATTTTTTTTCGGATCCGAGAGGAGTAAAATTGTAAGCAAGCACGAAGATGTTGAAGTTTATCATCTGTAAAACCGATTGACTAATCTCAGAAACCCCTGACATGTTCTCTTAACGTATATTGCCTGACACATTTATCCCTTTAATCATTAAAGATTTTGCTGCAATATGTAGCAACAAAATATATCTATCATAATTATATTTTTTCCATTTTAATAGCATAGTTCTAATTTTGATAAAACGCATGGTCAGCGAGACACGCACAATTTCAGGTCTCAAGTTTTTGAAATTTAATTTTCAATTTTGCAATCCATTTTGCTTTACCCCAATACCTATATCCCAGATAAGAGACATTGCGTTAATACAGGCAATACTGGGTTGATTCCCTGTAAATGAAGAAACATATTCGAATAAGAGATTATATTTGAGGTTTATGATGAATAATTGACAAGTAGCATTTGTGAAGGCATATGTGCTTGGTCATAGAAACGCACCGCCCATTGTGTAAGCGGTATGTGTAATGGAATTTGTGCATATCAGTAGACAACTTATTGGATTATATTGTATGCATTTGGAACCCAGACAATGCAGACATTCCACAGCACACCTGCTTACGAGTCACCCATTGTTAGCAGCAGGCGTGCAATGGAATGGCTGATGGGCTGGCCTAGACTATATATTGGATTATGCAATGCGCATGAAGAAAATCAGAACCCAGACAATGAAGACATTCCACAGCACACCTGCTGCCGACAATGGGTCCCCGTTGTTAGCAGCAGGTGTGCAATGGAATGTCTGTGCTGCCCTATATTGGATTATACAGCAGACCTGTTTCTGCTGACAATGACTTTACGTCAGCACTGCCCTACGCCCCAAAATGGATGCCTCCAGTTATTTCGACTATAATATTAGCTAATTTACTTAGATTAGAGCAATGGTTCTATTGACTAAGCCGCGAAAGACTTGGTTAATAACATCAACAAAATCCTTTAAGTAAGATATTAGTTGGTAAGAATTAGAGGTGGATGGCAAGTAAATCACTAATTCCGTCATATTTGGCTGCAACTATAACACTTTCAGGTAGGAAAGAAAATATCATTCTGTATCAAATTTTCCATTCTCACAATGCACGGTTTGAGACATTACACTTGTCTTTGTCTTTACCTGTGACTTAAAGAAAAACCCAAAGTATTTTCACATACCACTTTGTGTATGTTCAAAGGTATACTGGCAGGTCGGTATATAGTGAACAAAATGTTGTATCCCCCTTTCCGTGCATAGATGGAAAATGATCACCATCACCTGCACCACAGCCACGCCAATGAGCATGGAGTCTGGTATTTGTTCGTGGTCAAGGGCCATCCGGCCAAGTCAACAGGGGTAAGTTCACTTCTTGGTGCTGTTGCCAGATTGACAGTTTAAATTGGGGATGTGTTTACTTGGTTCGGCCAGAGGTATGGGGTGGTGTTAACACGTTTTCGACCTATTTTACGTGCGTATCGAGCATGCCGACTTTGTTCGCTTGCGGCTCGCAAACTAAAGCGATTGATTCGCACGACATGAAGTTATAGGCCTAACATCACACGGGACACTCCTCTGACATGACCAGTATAACACTTGGTTTCCCCATTGTCCCTGTCTGGCAAGAGTACCAGTGAAGTAATGTCTGTACCACTGCTCAAGTTTGGATTGATCTGCAATGGATTCATTCTAGGCTATTCTATTTGCTCATAAAGAATGTTAACGCTCTTTACCACGTATTTAAAGTTACGCAGAATGTGAAGCGACCACTTGTCCGATTTAACAAACTTGATTGGTTCGGTACAATATATAATTCAATAGTAATATTAAAATATTTAATTGTTATTAACATATTTGTATTATTTTTTATCACTTCCTATCAACCTACCCTACTCCGATTCCATTCATATTCATTGTTTACGATGTGGTTTTCAATGTTTCCTTTGTGTATTCTTAACATTTCTTGTCTGTACTTAACTCTTCATCATTTGTGTTTAACCCAATCCGTGTTTCGTCTTCTCCCCCTGGCCCTGTTGGTTTCACAAATGTACTGGCGTGTCTCAAACCAACAGACACATTCTCAGGCAGACCTAAAACGAGATTTAGAAAATTGTAGTGATACGGGTAGTAGGCCTCGATCTGGTGGCCGACGAAGCCGGCCGCTGTCGGCGGCTAGTAGTAGCAGAGGCAATAAAAATAACAATATGGCCAACGGCCATGCGAACATTATCACAATAAGCAACGGCGATGTGCCGTGCATTGAATATTCCAGTTATTCGAATCACAATTCGGGCACAGTGCAAACAAACGGTGATGTACACCAAAACAATTCCATAAAAACGAGTAGAGATGTAGAACTAGGCGATTTGGATAGTCTGGGCGGGGACAGCAATTTCGGCAGTCACACGCACCTTCAGCTTCCTAACAACAACTCTGATCATGATTCTGGAATTCATAGTGCCCTGGGTCCGACTCCCGTCCTACCCTTTTATCATTGTTCCTCTGACCCTTCTAATTCTTCCGACTCAAAGAAACGACACTCGGTGGCAGTGGGCGATCACATGGCGAAATCCACAACCAGTGGCGACATCAAGGAAGACGAAGACATCTCTGAGGTACGTCTGCATTTTTAATTACGAAATTAGATAATACGCAATGTAGTTTGGCAAGCTAGTTCCATGCATAACTTGCGCAATTGACTTTTTGGGCTATACAAAAAGCCAATTATAGACATTTTCTTTCCATTGTGTATTGGAATTTTTCTTGTTATCGAGGGAATTGCGCTTCAAGTTTGACGTTGATACTCTTCGAGTAGTGCATTTTAGAGCAAAGGAGTGCGGGATATACCTATAAACATTGCTGCTATAATCAATAAGAGCAATTTTAAGTTTAAGCATTTTCTGGACAAGTTAATACGTTCATAGATTTAAGGTGGCTGTGAAGTCAGGAACTTAGTCAAATGGCCAGTTTTTAGTTTTTTTCATGTTTAACAGCATTAACATGTTTTCTTTCCATATGTTTTAACAGAATCTCTATATATTTATTTTTTCCTCATATTTTGTTCATTTTACTTTTACTATGTTACGCATTTTTGACCAAAAACAATCACATGGGCTGAACTACAAAAGGGCGGGTAATTTCGCGTATTACGCAATACGCTTCTGTGCTATTCGGCGCGGGCGATGTAATGAGCGCATCAGAAACGCCTTTGATCATCGATTCGATATGACGCACAACCCATGGTAACTTGTATGCAATTTGTAAAATTGTTTGCCCACGTGAGATGCTTTTTGCCAACAAATGGGATTTTAATTTCACGATTTTGAAAGCCTCACTAAATGTTGAATTTTTGGATCAGAAGTATCCAATGAAGCATTTGACCTGGTGCGAGCAGTGTGAGATAAAATGACACAGCCCCCCCCCCTCCCCCTGTGTTTTGTGGAATAAGGTCATATTCTGTAGCGAAACGGGACAATATTTGGACAAAATGGCGATTTTCTCTTTTCACTGTTCGCGGCGATAATTCCGTGATTTTCGTTCCCAGTTACTCGAAATCCATATCAGCACCAGGAAGAAATGAACTGCATCGTATAGAGCATATCAAAATCTAGGGTCGGTATTTTTTTAGTTTTTCATTTTTGGTAAAAAAAATCGTGATTTTTAACCTTTTAACAATCTTGCGTGTTCCAAATGAAACCGCGTTTTGGCTTTTTTGGCAAATATTTGATAAATAGTGCAGAATTTGAAAAAAAGGGGAAATACCGACCCTAGAACTATGACTCTGGAATCCAAAAACAACAAGGCACTTTTTATAACTTTTCTAAATATTTTTTCAAGGGAACCAAAAATGAGTGAAAATGACCATTTTTTAGATTTTCCTCAAAATATGTATTTTTGGGAAAAAATTATCATATTTGGATTCCTTGGTCAATTTCTTTTCTCAAATCTGTAACTTTTTATGTATGTTGGAACAACATTACAATATCCAAAAAAAAACAGTTCCTTTGAGTTCCTGACTTAACACCCTCCTTAACGAAAACTTGATGCACGCCACCTTTAACTGTACTCATCCGTCCATGAACAGCCGGAAAATCCCCGGTATACGCCTATTAAGATCGTCGGCGCGGCGTCCGTTGTGAAAGGCTTCTGACAGAACGGAACTCCAGACAACGTCACACCAGATGTGTTAAAGGCGTGTGCAGATTGTATTACCTCTCTCTCTCTGTAGCGATCTACAAGCATGTCCTTTAAGATGTCCTCCATTGTACTCATTGTTTATTCATTTGTCGGCAAACATGCTGGAAGACGCGTGCCCTCTAAAACCTTCCTATTCAAAAGATTCTTTTGGTCACTCTGACATTTTCAATAGAACTCTATAATCAAATTTGTCAAAAGTCAAATACAAATACGACCATCAACGTGCAATTTATATACCTTTACATTTCTTATATACCAATGTCGTAAGTGTTCAAATATGTGTTCATTAATTTTAACGTCACAGAGTGTTCGAAAGTATTCAGATGAATTAGGGCAGGAGTGGCATTACATTTTGTTTTACTTTTTCAAGTGTTTTTGGATATCGAACACCGTCAAAAAAGTAATGGTAATATGTAAATATTTACAATGTTAGGCTTCAAAATTTAGGCCAAAGGTAAAAGTTCATACTTTGTGTACTTCGGATTTCTTCGCTCTTATTCCCCAGAAAATATGATTGTCTCTTACAACCTTGGCCATTTGAGGTTACTGTTTAATTTTCTTCTATTAGCCACCGTTTGATATCTGGTTTCTTGAAATCTATCATGCTGCAATGGAATAAAGGACATTTCATCCTTCAAACAACTAAAGGATCAAGTCTTAATCTTTACACAGAATGCGAAAATGTTACCAAAACTAACTTAATTTGCATCGATATTTGTTTTAATAGTACGACCAATATATCCTGTGGTTATAGTTGGTGGTTTGGAAGACAAACTTTTGAAAATATAGTTCTTATAGCAGATATTTATGCGAGTAAAATTAGCATCAATATTTTTGTGAGGCTAGCCCCTTTGTATAAATGTTGAAATATGATACAAAGCATTTATATAATGGCATTGATATTTCTTGTGTATTGAGCAAGCACAAGGAGAAGTTTGACTTTGGCCAGAGGAATTATGGTGAAAAAGTATCGCCAAACCACTGGACGGGAACGGGACGGTGTATTATACCAAGTAAGGGGTGACATCAAAACCCAACCACCTTGTTGACCATCGGTTCCCGGAGGTTGTCATTGCTTAGGAATAATAGAAACCGGCCAGAACCGGACGAAACCACCGGTAAACCAGCGGTTGGAATTTGAAGTCGTCCCTTACAGAGCTCACCTTTTCTTTATAGGAAGAAGATGAACCCATTTTGCGACCAATTCCTTGTCTGCCTGCAATCAACATCTACTATCCAGAGAAGGACATTCTCCAGGAGAGGTGCGGCTGCTTCCGGTTGTTCCTCAAGTGGTTTCTGTTTCTGGTCAGTTTCCCTTTCGTCTGTCTGTTCACCTGGACAATCCCGAACTGTGGCAATCCGAAATACCGGTGAGTTGCTCAGGTGGACGTGGTTTTGATATCACCGGCCAGGCTCTTTCAATTTTTGCCATAGAGTTTTTTTTTTTATGTTTTTTGGTTTTTTAAATTGTTTAAATTAAAAATTGGTTTTTTTAAGATTTTACATCAGATATTCGCTTATTGAAGTTAACTTCAAAATCAGTTTGACTTGTTTGATATGAAAGATAATTGTATAGAATACTTGTGGGGTGAAACACTTTGAAGAAAAATTAGTCACATGTTCCAAAATGCAAAAAACTAGCAAATTACTGAAAATTTGGTTGAAACATCCACAGATGGCTGCTGTGAATCTATTGTTTTTTAGGTGCTCACAAAAATATCCATCAGAAGCAAATAAGTGGAGACCAATCCATGAACTGTTTTATATGAAGATAATTGGATACGATTAGTTAAAAGACTCAAAACAATGAAGAAAACAAAATCTCTTTGGTTAGAAATGCACAAAATCTAGGAAAAATTGGTCAAAAAATCCAAATGGCGGATATTGCATTAATAATGATAAGGCCGAACCTTGTGAATTGAGTGTTCTGATTAATACAGTTACAAGGTTGTACATTTTAGGATACATGTATGCACATGCCGATAGAGTTCTACATCAATGATTCCAACTAGTGTCCACAAAAACCGAATGTTGCAAATGTTCACTTTTAGGACCACAAAAAAAATGATTTTTCTGATTCCAAATGAAGCTTGGCATTAATCCTGGCAATCAGGTCTATCAACTCTGCAGATCAAACTACTGGCAAACTTATTTAGTAAGCTCAGCTCTATACCACTATTGAGTAGTAAAATCTCAATCCCTTGGCACAAAGTTCAGTAGCTTTCATTCACCAATGTATTTAGAAAATACACCCCCTAGTTGTTTGGGTATGATATATGAGACCCAGGGCCCAAATTCATAAACCTTACTAAGCCTAGTTGGCAACTAAAATGGGACTTAATTGCTAACTAAGCCTAGTTGATTACTATTTGAAATTCATCAACATTACTAGTGCGAGTTCATCTAAGAATCTTCTAATTTGAGTTGAGCAAGCAACTCTAACTCACTATATGGCAACTAAATCAGTGAAGAAAACAATAATTATTATTTATTATTATTATTGTCTGTAAATATTTCAGACAATTAACACGGAAGTTTATTGCTACAAATTACTGATTTATAGTTATGTGAATTTAAATTAAACCAAATAATATATCATTTTATACAAAACAAATGTGAATAAAGTTTGTCTTTCAATTTTCATTTGCATTAACATGAATGCGTTAATAGCATCGTGAAAAGGAAAGGAGGAACTTGTGTAAATACAGGCCCCAAAATGATGCTTATATATTTGAATGAAAATAAATTATCAAACCTTACTGAAGAAATATTAAAGAATTCTTTAATATTCTGCTGTTCATAATTAAAAATTGTTCTTGTGTGACTTAAAGTTTATATAAAATGTTTTTGCTTACAGTAACCATAATTAGCTTTATAGATGTTTACCCTTTTGAGTAATAAATAGATTTGCTTAGTAGAAAATATAAACATCACATTTCTCAAAAGCATATTACAACAAGCAGAATTAAAGAAATTCTTTAATATTTCTTTCAGTGCTGAGTTAGTCCCAACTCTCGATTAGCCCGTATAGGTTTTGCTCATGTGTACAGGCCTAAATAATAACGGAAGCTACTACAATTATATTGCATCCTTTGATCATTGTTTCACAGGTGATCAAAGCATGTTAATGTTCTGAGATGAACAGACCAAACACAAAAGATAGTTCATATGTATTGCATTTACATTCCCAGTTGCAACCAAGGCCCCTTCCGCCCAAAACACCCAATTCTGTAGACAAACGATTGAGCTAGTTGGCAACTAAATTTTCCTAGTATGTAACTAATTAGCAAGGTTCTTAGTAAGGTTGTTAATGATTTCAAGTTTTAGTTTTCAACGCCGTGTTGGCATATTAGGGATTTTAGAATCTTACCAGGCCTTAGTTGCCACCTAAACTAGCAGTTTCTGAATTGGGCCCTCAGATCACTAAGGTCAGTTCAGGTCAATGTATGTACAAGTACCACTCACTGAACTGTGTCCTGGTGGATGATCATATTGTAACTCCTAGTGATATACTCTACAGCTAATTTTCCCCATGATATCTAGATAGCATTCCTTACTTAATTATCCATAAAAAAACTCAGTGATAAGATCATTGGAAATCACCTATGTTGCAATCTTGCATTTTGCACCATACCCGGAAATCCCTGGCTATTTATAGTAGCTTCTAGAAATGTCTCTGAGCATATAAACAATTTGCATCATTTCAATATAGCTCTAGGGAATTCCATTTTGGTGTCGTCTGCAAGAGGGCGCATAGGAATTGCTTTGGTAGTGTGCGTATGTGTGTGTCTGTCTGTGGTAAAAATGTTAACCCTAAACATAATTGTCTGCTGCTTCCACATACATGAACACATTTTCATGCCACTTGCATGTAATGATTCCTGGGTAGTGTCCCAGAGTATACCAATCTCACGAGTGGGGTTATAGCTTATCTTGAGGTCATTTCCAAAAAATGGTCGGAATTATGAAATTGATTGGTGTTTCCACATATGTCGATCGATTTCCATAACACTTAGATACAATGGCCCTTGGGTAGTGTCTGACATGTTGATGACCTCATGTGACCTTGGTGACCTCATGTGACCTTTGCTGCCCCAAAAAGGTCAGCAATATAAAATTGCTTGGTGTATCCACATATGGGCATTTCCTTGAAAAGGTGGACAGGTCTCAAAAAATGAAATTGCTTCCAGAATTGAATTTTTATCCTAAACGCATTCCAAATGCTTGCAAGTACAAGGGAAAAATATTAAGCAGTTTGAATATTGTTTACTTTTAAAAAAAATCTGTTTACCTACAGAACACTTAAATGAGGAAAATAGTGTATTTTTTAATGATTTTAGCAATTGGATGTAGAAAAAGAGTTAGAATCAATCTTATTCCAAAACAAATATGGATTAAGTAAGTATGGCAGTTGGTCTTTGAGAAACAACATGTAAATTGTTAATATAACCCAACGTATAATTGTGTCAGTACATGGTTGACTGTTCTTATGAAGAGTGTAACACGTGTTACCGAAACGGACTATTATGAATATATTTGCTCATTAATCTTGTTTCCATTGATGCCACTTAAAATTTTCCTCCTCCTAGTAAGGCCTCATGTAAAAACAGTAAACATTATGATAAATTCTTACCCACTACTTCACAGCGAGCTATCAAAAACTGTAGCGCGTGTTACTTGTAACGCGTGTTACCAATGAAACGCGTATCGCAAGCCATAAAAAGGCCATAACGTATTGCCACAACGCGTTGCGAGAAAGTAGCAACGCGTTGCGACATTTCGGCAACGCGTTGCGGCGTCGGCCAATCAAAATCATAAATTTCTGTGACGTATTTCAAAAAATAGACCCACAACGCGTTGCTAGATACTTTGCAACGCGTTGCAAACCTTCACAACGCGTTGCAAGCTTCACTACGCGTTGCAAGCTGCACAACGCGTTGCTAAGGTCCACAAGCCATAAGGGTCATAACGTATTGCCGCAACGCGTTGTGAGAAAGTCACAACGCGTTGCGACAATTCGGCAACGCGTTGCTCCTTTCTCACAACGCGTTGCCGCAATACGTTATGACCATTATGGCTTGTGGGCTTTCGCAACGCGTTGTAAAGCTCGCAACGCGTTGTGAATCTCGCAACGCGTTGTGAAGGCTTTTTTTTTTTTTTTTTTTTTAAAAACAGTAAACATTATGATAAATTCTTACCCACTACTTCACAGCGAGCTATCAAAAACTGTAGCGCGTGTTACTTGTAACGCGTGTTACCAATGAAACGCGTATCGCAAGCCATAAAAAGGCCTAAACGTATTGCCGCAACGCGTTGCGAAATTTCGGCAACGCGTTGCGACATTTCGGCAACGCGTTGCGGTGTCGGCCAATCAAAATCATGAATTTCTGTGACGTATTTCAAAAATATAAATCTCACAACGCGTTGCGATCTTCACAACGCGTTGCGGCAATACGTTATGACCCTTATTGCCTTCACAACGCGTTGTGAAGTTTACAACGCGTTGTAAAGCTCGCAACGCGTTGTGATGGCCCGCAACGCGTTGTGAAAGCCATAAGGGTCATAACGTATTGCCGCAACGCGTTGTGCATCTATTTTTTGAAATACGTCACAGAAATTCATTATTTTGATTGGCCGACGGCGCAACGCGTTGCCGAAATGTCGCAACGCGTTGCTCCTTTCTCACAACGCGTTGCCGCAATACGTTATGACCATTATGGCTTGTGGGCTTTCGCAACGCGTTGTAAAGCTCGCAACGCGTTGTGAATCTCGCAACGCGTTGTGAAGCTTGCAACGCGTTGTGAGTTTCCACAACGCGTTGCTAGATACTTTGCAACGCGTTGTGGGTCTAATTTGTGAAATACGTCACAGAAATTCATTATTTTGATTGGCCGACGGCGCAACGCGTTGCCGAAATGTCGCAACGCGTTGCTCCTTTCTCACAACGCGTTGCGGCAATACGTTATGGCCTTTATGGCTTGCCATAAACGCGTGTTACCGCATTTGAAACATTGCATACAAAAGCAGATGTAGACTGTAATCAGCTTTTAATATTGCAATGTAAAACAAGGGTAGTATTATACTGCATTATTTTAATTCTATTGAGGGCAGCCTCATGTTTTATACCCAGAATACCCCAGGGTTCATTATAAGAGCACATTATAGCCTTTGATAAATATTCTGTCTACCGTTCAAATTGTGTCAACCTGGTTTGATGAACCCAACATGCAAATTTCATGCGGTCTCCATCCCAGCTCTGGAGCAGGAACACAATATCAAAATAAAATTGAACTACATTGAGATACATGTGGAAAATTGGTTCCTTGTGGAATATGATGGGGAATATCTCCCTGGTGAAATATTGGAAGAAGGGGAGGAAGATGACTTTCTTATTTCAGCTTTATGCATAGTGCTGGGAAGAATTGGAAGTGGCCAAGCCCAAAATACAAAATTTTTATTTTAGGGAGCAAATAATTAGAAAACTGGGGAACCAGTAGTAAACAATTGTGAGCACTACAATTCCATGACTTGTAAGTGCTGCGTGTATTTAGAACAAAACAAAGAAAGTTGGGTCTACTTACTGTTTTGATCTACTGAAATGATCTGAACTGGTATTGGTTGGCAATTTCAACATGTTGTAACTTTAAAACTGAAGTAATGTATCTTTAATGTTTACTATCATACTATTACATTGGTCTTTTTTTGCCGGACAAAGTGTAACGTGAGTTACCGTAACGCGTGTTACCGACTCTTTTACCGTTTACTAAAAAACTTTAACTTGCATTATTGTTAATGTTCTTGTATAATAAACCTTA
>JAMKCH010013934.1:0-41883 GCA_023653785.1 Ophioderma brevispina | reverse complement strand
GCTTCAAAGTATCCAATGGGAAAAAAACAAACATTCGGAATAGCGAACATCTTTTGAAATCGAATAATGAAACGGGATTGGTTTCGGAATACCGAACCCTTCAAGTATCGGAATAGCGAACCTTTTTTTGCGATTCGGAATACGAACCCTTTTTGAGATTCGAATAGCGAACCCTTTTTTTATGATTCGAATAGCGAAAACCCTTTTTACAATTGGAATAGAGAACCCTTTTAAAGACATGGTAGGGATAGCGAACCCTATTTTCGGAATACCGAAACCTTTTTAGGATTCGGAAAACACGCCCCCCCAATGCTAAAAACGCGTGTTCGGAAAAACGAACCTTGGAATAACGAATCCTTCGGAACAATGAACCCCTGGAATAACGAGTAAGGACCCCATCCCTCTAATGTCCTTAAAACGCATTCATTTAGGATAGATTTTGGTGTCAAATGAAATGTTTTCATCTGTTCAAATGTGCTTGTTGATATGAATACTATAACATCGTGATGATGTCCCTTAAGTTGGCCATGCCAACAAAAAATGTGACGTTAGGAGAAATCTGTATTAATTATCACTTACCCTATAATTGAAATAAGATCGTAGCACAACACTTCTGTAATAATAATTCGGCCATAAGTTTAAAATAATTGATCTTTTTTTACAATGTTGGAGTTTCAACCACCCCCACCCTAACTTAAGGATTACGCCACCCTAACGCATTTTAATAATATATTTGTCGGTTCGCTGTGAGGTCACACAAAATTGGAAATTTCTGCAACCTGATTGGTCAATTACGGCTCTTCCAAGTTTTACCCCGGAGGAGAAATGAGTGAATGAAGTCAACCAAAATCGCGCTTTGCAGCAAAATCACTCACTGAAATGGGGGATTTCCACTTTACATAAATTCATCAAAAACTTATATTCTGCTGCTTGCTGTATCTCAAGAAAAAAAATCTTTGAGATCAGATCAAAAAAATTGATTACATATTAAGGAAACTCCCAGCACTCCATAGACGGTCCATAATAAGTGTTTCACGCAGCACAGAGAGTGGTGTGCCCAATTCAACAATGGCGACCGACAGAATGATAATCAAGATCATAAGTGGCATCGTTGGATTTATAACCGCCTATTTGAATTGGGCTCTTGGGTAGCACAGAAGGTATTTCTTTGACATTTCTAGAAACCCCATAAATATGAGTGATGATAAAGGCTTATATCTATAGTAGAATAACCCATTCGTGTCACCTATAGTGACTTTCCGAGGGAGGGTATGGGCATGGGAAAGAGGGGCATTTGAAGTGCGTGGACATTTAAATCGATGATTAAAATTTCCAACACTACGTCTAATGAAAATGTAGTCGATAGCAGAGGGAAACCCAATTCTAGATGGCTTCAATAAAAGCATTCAAGTTAACGTAATCGAACTTGCAGCGATCCAACAGGACTTACCAAAACATTATAGATCTCAAAACAATTCTTATAACTATGCATTTGCGTCAGTGTATTCAATGTACAGGTGAGTTGAATGTACTGGACCTTTGAGCGCCGTGTTGTGGATGTTACAAGAACACAAAGTCTTTGAAAATGATGGCAATTACGAAAAACAAAGCCAGAGTATCGTAATTCGCTCATGGAAACAGTTGACATGGCCCACAAGTTTTTTTTTTGTCCCTTTCCCAACTATCGATTGCGGGTCCAAAACTTTCTCTGGTGACACGATGGATTGAATTATGTAAGTATTGTCCTTTCATGTGAATCGTTTTTACCATATTGGAGTGAGCTATGGACCCAGGTCAAAACATCATCGTTTACCCTCACTAACGAAAAGGTTTGATACCTTTGGGTAGTTAGTATGGACCCTCGATGTATCAACGCTAGGTAGGTTAGTACCTCAAATTCAATTTGTGGTGTCATTTGTTCAATAGGGGGCCAATTTAAGTTTAAACAGGGGTCAAACTTTTAAAATGCTCCAATCATGTTGAAATGTATGCCCATAATGTCCGTAATAAATGAACAGAGCAGTAATAGATAGACAAAGATCAAATAGAATCAGGATTGGAGAATGGTCTTTGCGTTATCATTAAGCATATGTGCAAGTCCTGTCGGATCCAAAAGTCCCTCAGCGATATTTTATATTTAATAGTGATTTAAATACTCCTCAGCGATATTTTATATTTACTAGATGATACGAGATCAGTGATCCGCCCGCGAAAAGATCAGCAAAATAGTGAAAATTTGCAGATAGCGTAAAGTGTAGGAATAAGTCTGTTAGAATTACTAGTTTATTTTTTTCAACTGAAAAAAACTGATAGAAACGGAAAAAAAACAGCAGTATTCAAAGATGTGAAATCTATATTGAATTACGGTTGTAGAAGTGTCCGTACGACAGTAATGACTAAAATATCCAATTTTGTCCTTATTAGGGTGGCTTTTGCGCGTATACTTGTAGATATTGTTAGGACACATGATTTGTTTACAGAATGCAAAAATCTAATTTTGATTTGATTTTATCGATTACGTTGTCTTAGCAAATCACTGATAGTGCCTAATACACAATTACGTGAGATGGTAACTGTGATGTGTAAGTTGGATGCTCGTGTTAACTTAAGTTAGGTCACCCTGATAACATTCAATAAATACAGCCTGCATTTTTTTTTAGAGAATATTCAAAGATGCATTTTCGCGTAGTGGCATGGGGCTTGTATGCTTTGGGTTGCAGTGATGTGAAGTGAGAATAAAAATATTCTGTAATGAAAATTGCGATGTCAAGATAGTTCTAATGAAAAAAAGTAAACCGTCTGGTTCGTGCAGGTAAAAGAGCAAAACACCATCGTTTCCCTAAAGAGTCAAGTCTAATATGAACATTGAAGTTGAACAGGCGTGTCTCCCCAGAGGCAACGAGCTATAATGATTTTTTCTCTTTCACTTTATAACAATTGCATTATTTTTAAACGTACTTTCTAATCAAATTTAATGGCATAGAGTTCAGCACAGGACTACCTTTTGTTTCCACGCATGACCATATATTCTGATTTTATTGCCATTGCTACTGTCTCAGTGTCTGTATAAACAAAAGGGTTCGTACAGATGCTCGAGAGAGTCTTGATGTGTAAAATAAGAATAATTTACGAATAAAGGATTCCACGGTGTAATTTTTGCAGGAAAATCTGCCTTTTCCTCCTTTCTGATCACATACATAATATAGCTCTTCAGGAATGAATAATTGAATGAGTTTTAAATTTCAATATGTTAAAGGGGGATGACCCGATTTTAAGTATATGAATTTTTTTCATTTTGAAGAATGACTTTAACCCCAAACCTCCATCTGTGAAGTTTCGCGCCGATATTGCAATCCGGTGAATTTGAGGGCTAAAAACGTGATTTTGGTAAGCCCCTAGAGTGCTGTGTAATATTAATATTGTCGCCAAAATGGGGCTATTTTCGTTTTGTAACATTCCAAACCAAACATCATTTAGGCCTAAAATTTCAACAGGTACATGAGAAAAAATAGTAAGGTTTTTTTTCTGATACTAAACTTTTGACCACTCTTCGGTAAAATATGGGGTCCCTGGGGACGAGGCTATTATCGATCGGGCAATGGACCTTTAACCTCTGCTACGTGTATTGAGCTATTAAATTACCATACCATATTTGCGCCAGGTGTTTATATTTGCCTTATCTTAACCTTGTGTCCCCGCATAGCAGATTAGAAGAATTTACCCCTAAAGTTTTTCTCATGCTGCATTACATTACCAATCTCATCTGTTGAATAAGGGATCAACCTTAGAATTATCGTGGGTGGGCATGGAAGCTGTGCCTCCGTCTTTCAATCACTCTTTAATAAATTTTATTTTCGTGTTGTTGGAGACCGCGAGTAATTTCACTCTGTTGACTTACTTTTAAGTTTGTACATTACAAATGACTATTAATTCACCTTCTTGATCTGATCATTTTTGTAATTGTTACAATCACTGTTGTAAATTACAAATAATGCATTTGACTGGATCGGTTCTAATTAATAACATATTTCGATAAAAGCACTTGCTGGTATTAAAACGAATCTGTCAGTTCAATCTTAAGCAATCTTAACAAGAATAGAACTTTGAATTGGTATTTGAGGTAGGAGTTGTATAATAGCCTTTGTTTAAAAAAAAAGCATGACCCGTATCAGACTCAAATTTGGTAAGATATGAAACTAGTTGCCATTAGAATGTGTTAAAATTGAATAATTCCCAATAATTTTGCAATTACATGCATCAACTCTTCAAATGATTAGATTGAGGACAAGTTTGTATATGTCAATTATATTGACCTCATATTAACCTCAACATAATAATTATATCAAAATTGAATTTAAAACTGTAAGATACACATACATTAAAAAGACTTCTATTAAGGACCTGTTATGGCTAATTGTGCAGTTGCTATTGCATTTTTTATGATATGGAATGTATGGACTTTCTTGTGTTTGTGCATGTTTGAGTGTGTGTGTGTTGTGTGTGGGGATGGGTGTATGTGTGTCTGCGATCGGAAACTATAATGCATTGTTGGACGATTCTAAGCCATATGGGGACCTTTAGGCTCTGGGGAACGCAAGTAATATTATAATCTAAGAGACAGTTCTCACCTATTTAACATATATCGATCTAAAGCGATATAGTATAACGCTTTATCCGTTATCGACAGTACGACACCCATTAACGGGTAGCCACAATTTGCGCCCCCACTGCAGCCTGCACCCAGTTGATTCAGCAGCCTTGACGGCCAAGTGCACGTGGGTACTGTACTTTAAACTGCTGAATTCAACTGGGAGCAGCGCGCAGTGGGTGCGCAAATTGGGGCGACCCATTTTTAACAGTTAAGCAAAAGAAACACCTTTTATGGTCGGCCACCTAATGCACAAAAAAAGAATTCTCTCTCTCTTGGATCGCGCGCGTGTGTGTATGTGTGCGCGTGTGTGTTGCGCGCGCGTGCTCGCGCGCGCGAGGCGAGTTGTGTGTGTGTGTTCGCGCGCCGTGTGTGTGTACGGCTACTCAATACCTTGTTGGGACATTGTTTCGCCTTTTTCATTGTGTGGACGTTTTAAGATAAGTGCCCCATAAGCTAATTGATATGTTATTAGGTCTTACCGATCAGGCCTGTGACCCTAATTAACATTTTACGGAATAAAGCGCAATCTAGTATTTGCACTTTATCCGTGAAGGACAGCCCATCACTCAAAGAGGTTAAGACAGTTGTTTAAGGAAACTTTGCTTATTTGAACACTGAAAAGCAAACAAAACATCAAATTGCTCCACCTTCTTGATAATCCTGGAATCTGTTGATTAGTGTTACGGAAGCTATATTGCTTCCATAGGAAGCATATAAGAGAGGGACGGAGGAAGGGTCCGGCTACCACCCCTCCAACATGGCCGTGTGTGGGGCCCATGTGGGTTTCGTGTGGGTAAGCTGGGCTATAGGGGGCATGGGTTTTATGTGGGGGGCTATTCCTAATGGGGCACATTGTGGGTTGTAAAATGTGTAACCCATGATGGGTTTATACCTCATGGGGCCCATGTGTGGTTTTGTACGGGGAATGGTGGACATGTGGTATCAGGTGGGCTATTTCTGAGGGCCATGTAGGCAACCCGTTATGGGTGTTTATCGGGGCTTACTCGTGTTGGTCCCATGTGGGATTAATCTGGGCTACCCTTCATTGGTTTTACCCAAGTAATGGTCAGTGGGGCCCAATTGGGTTTGTTCACGTTGGGTTACCATGGGCTTACGTTGGCATGGGAATTACATGGGCTTCTAAATGGGGCCCGTGTAGTTGTTCAATGTGTAACTGATAGGCCTTCTTTACTTGGGCTGTAAGTGGGTTTCCCAAAATTGGGCCATTGTAGTTTTCAATGGGGTCAATGTTGAGTTTCTGGAATTGGGCGTAAGTGGTTTCCTAACTGGGGCCATTGTAGGTTTCAATTGGCCGGCTGAGTTTATTTTACTCATATGCAAGGATTGGGGCATTTCCAGTGCTGCCCATTTTGAGCCCAGGTGTGGGTAAAATGTTTATTTTCCATTCTTTTGTATTAAATAATTATCTAACTTTATTTAATAGGTCAACTACTAAAACTCATCCCTGCGATTATGAGGCCTAACGTACAATGTTTAATCATTTTACTTAACATCCTTTAAATAATCTAGTTTGATGCCAATTTGTCAAGTAAAGTTACAAGTGGTTCAACTGGAATAGAGCATTAGATCTTAAGATCATGAGGCCCTCGGTTCGAATCCAACCAAGGGAAGTAATACATATTTGTGAAACCATGTTAGTATAGATGAAGTGATTGCCTAATGAATAATTGTTTAATTAAAACAAAACATCCAAACTGTACTAGCCACTCTTTTGTTTTCTTTAATTAAAGCATATCATTAGCCGTTAAACATGCATCAGTTCAGCTTGCCCACTTAGCGACCCATTTGAATCCCGACGACAAAAGCAAATGGGCCCCAGGTGGGGGAGGGAAGCCAATGAGGGGCACAGGAAGTAGCCCACAAATGACCCACATGGGGCCCAGTCACCATTGTTGAGGGCAGCTGGGTCATAAACATTTATTGAGTCGAAAGGGGAAAGGTCATTGCCAGCCGGACCTCAAGCTACTCAACCGCTTCAATCTGTTTAGGTGATAAAGGAACTAGTTCTTTGCTTGATTGAGGGCTCCCTATGCGTGAGCTTATTTTTCATTTTGAACAAGAAAATTTACTTTGATATGCGATGTGACTTTGAATATTTTTTTCACTACTAATTGCAATTTAGAATTGATTTTGTATCATATTGTAAAGAAAATGCCCATGCTCTTTATGGTTTAATCTATCTGCGGGAAAAAGTGTATATGGCGCAAAAACAGTTTCCGGTATATCTGGGGGCCCAACCCCAACTTTTAGAATACTTCGATATCATCGAAATTGTTAGCGATATATTCGATATTCGTCTGGTCATTTGAAACTAAAAGACTCTCATTTAATCTAATCCACTGTTTTTAGCAAAAACTTATATTGGTGGCGCTGTTCAAAATTTTGTCTATACCTTAAATCGTACTGAGTAACCTTTTTAAAATTCTTACAGCAATGCAAAAAAAAATCATTTTTTTTGCGGGGGAATGTGTTGCGCCAAAAATAAAAGTTTGGTTTTAGACCGCCATTTTGAATCCGTCAACCCAACTAATTTTTCCTGGTTATGTGGTCGTGGTGACTGGGGAAACCCATCTATACCTATTCTCGCCAAGTGAGGCTCGTTAAAACAAAAGGCACAGTTCTGCCATATGAATGCAGTCTGGGTTATCACATAAGATATGGAAAGCAATTTAATTAAAATGTAGTCTACACCTCTTTATATCGCATAATAGTTGTGGGTTGGTAGGTCAATGAAACAGTTCCGTTTAGGATTTTTTGGTGCTAAAGTTGATTTCTTGATGTTTCATCAATAGGGGACCAGGACATGTCAAGAAAATGATGTTGGTTGCAAAAACTGCTGCCCCCTTCCTCAAGGGGGGAAATGTTAATTACAGGGAAAAAATTAAAATCGAGGTCAAAATGGTGGGTTAATGTACATTAACATGTTCGTCTCCGTATAAGGATTAGGAAAAAGTAATAGTTGCCTATGTTCCGAACTTTTGTTAAAGCGGGGGGCTATAGCTCCATAAGGGTTCAAGGGTCATACGTGGGTAAAATGTACCCAGCCAGCTTATTGTTTGAAATTGGCGAGTACGTGGTTTGTATTGTCTCACAGGACCAAAATGGTATTACTTTTACAGTGTGTGACATTGGTTGGCTAATTACATAGAAAATGTCATAGGGTTCTACATGGTCTATGGGGGTCACCAGCACTTCCAGAGACCCCCCCCCAACAGCCACCCCCATGCACCACTATCATCCTACCGCTCCCCCCGTAAAAACTAGGATGATCCCAACTTCTTCAACTCATTTCTAAGTCCCCCCTTCCTCCCCCCTTCTCAGCTTACCACACATCCCTCCGCTGTGCCCTAAAACCCCATGCTTTTTTGGTTGAGTGAGCCAAAAAAATGTGAAAGGGGAGAAAGTGGAACTGGAAGTTAAGCATACTGCGCATTATGTGCGTTCTAGTCGTTTAGCATCGGCTCTAGTGTTTTATTATCATGGATAGTTGTCTGTTTCAGGTATGACACAAGGAATTTCAGGGGACACCCACGGGCAATCAAAATCGGTAGGAATTTACAAAAAGGTAGATGGCATATTACCTGGGCTTATTAACACACTGATCTCTATAAACTTGGGATAGGATAGTAAAACGCCAATAGTCGAAAGTGAGGGAAAACCGGAGGAAAATGCACGGCACAGGCCCTTTTGGTTTGGATTACAAAGGAACCCGATCGTGCAAGTACAACTGAAGATGGAAAACATGGGAAACAAGTGGACCAGGAATTAGGCGATTAATTTCGCAGACAGACCCTTTTCATCCCTAAACAACACCGCACCCTTTTAACCGCCATACTTTGTATCCAAGTTTTCGTACGCCTAGATTGCATCAATTGTCTTCCCTACCTCCATCAATACGCGTCCGAGAGGAAACTGGGATCTGCTCGGGGCTGGCGCACTGGATGGTTAAGTTGGGGGCCAAGGTAGGGGGTGGTAGTGGGGCGGGAGGGTGGGGGGATGGTGGCGAACAAAAGATGGAGGCCAAAAGAGGTGGAAATAGAAAGGCGGGGAATATGCCCAGATTTCAGGTTTTCCAGTTTCACAGTACAAAATTCATGGGAGAACGGACTGACACTTATTGGTAGTGGGGCACGAAGTAATAGAGGAACGAGAAGGCAAAGTAGAGAGGAGAGAGGAGAGAAGATAGAATGCAAGGGGGGCAGCACCGGTGGGAAGAATACCCCTACCAGCAAACGACTGATATTCATGTATTTTCACTCTGGAATGTAAAATTATGATCAATTGGAAGGTTTGGTACTATTTGGACATCACTCGTAAACCCCCCAATACTGTAAATTTACGTTAAAATCTGCAGCAATTTGCCAACAAATTACCGTAAAATTTACAGTATACTGTAAAAATTAATTTAATCAAAACGCTAAAAAAATATATATTTGGTGAGTTTGGAGTTATTCAGAGGATTGTGAATGTGTGGAGAATAAAAAAGTTACTGACGTAAACACCATCACTTAGTAGGCCTATCCACAATTGTTACAGTGCAATACTGTAAAAAATTTACAGTTTGGTGTAAAATGTATTAAATCAAACTGTAAAATATACAGTAAATTGAATGATTGAAAAACCTGTAAAAAGCTAATATTTTACGGGTTTTGTTGGCAGAATTGATGCCAGTTATGTTCCTGTAAAATTACCGTATTTTTTTTTAAACTTCCGTTTTTTTTTTATATTTATTGAAAAAAAAATCATAGTAGTGATTATAAAACGATGTTGTTACTCATTAAATTCGAAAAAGGTCTTCACTTTAGATTTTGTCATTTATAGGGCCTGGAAAAATGGACATCAATCAAATTTAAGTATTTTCCTGTTTTTTTGTTTGTTGTATTTTCCAAAATGTACAGCCAACTACTGTAAGTTTTTGGGGAATGGGAAGTGTTACAAGATTTTCTGGAAATGCCACTGTAATTTTTACAGTGTTACAATGAAAGAGAAAAAACGCAAAAAGCTTATCTTGTGGTACAAATTTATAGGATTCGGATGTGTAAAAAGGATAATCACAGGGGGTGGTTACCCCCCCCCCCCCGAGGAGAGAAAGGGAAATTGGTGCTGGTCCGGTTGATCAGGCGCCACGGGAGGCGGTAGGGCCTGTTTTTCGCACCTCGGGGGGGAGGTTGGGGGATGCATATAAATGGCTAGGGGTGCGTGGCGGGGGGGAGTGGGGGAAAGGAAAGGAAAGGGGGGGTGGTGGGAGTCCCAGGGGTAGGGGGGAGAGTGAGGAGTGATCGGGTGTGGGAAGGGGGGGGTGGGCAGGTCTGTAGACTGGCGGGGGCGGGGGAGAAGGGGAAAGAGTAATGGTAATGGGTGGGGGATGGAGGGGGGGACGGAAAAGGGGAGGAAGGAAGCGAGGTGGGGCGGGAGGAGGAGTGAAGTGGGAGGGGGCGGGGGGGGGAAAAGGGGGGTAGGAGGGGGGTGGAGGGAGGGAGGGAAAAAAGGGGGGGTTAGAGTACTTCGTGGCTGCCGGACGTGGTTTGTGCGGGGTGGAGGGTGGGGGAGGGGGGTAATGCGTGGGAAGGAGAAAGAGGGGGGACGGGGGAGGTGGGGGAGGGGGGTGAAGGGGGAAGGGAGGAGAAGAGAAAAAGGGAAGGGTCATGAGGGGAGAAATTCCTCAAAGAGAAGGAAGGGACAATTAGAGAAAATTGTTGTTCTTGTTATTAAAAGGTTAAAAATGACTCCGGTAGACGAGAGGTAAGCATTTTCATTTTCTTTCAGGAAATGACCTCGTATCTCTGTTTACAGGGCATGAACGTTCTATTTTAAAAATTGGAATAAAAATTCCGGGTAGTCTTGAATTTGGTCGGGGGACCAAATGCTCGTTCCAAAAAAAGAGCGATTATAGCTGCAAATGCGGGAGACAAACCTCTAGGGGTATACAATTCACAATAACGAAGTTCTAGTGAGTTCTAGGGGGTATCCAAATTCAGTGGATTGTGACTGGTTCAATGATAAAAAATAGGAAAATTGTAAACCTAAACTTATCACCGCCAAAATAAACCCCCGAGTGTGTATATTTTTTGGTATATTGGCGTTGCAAGGTATTTTAGTCAGTATTGTCCGAACGGTCCCACACAAGGTCTATTTTACTGCAAATTGGTCCCCGTATTAAAAAAAAAAACATGGAAAAACAGAGTGGATCCGTAAGACTCCCGTTGTTAGAGAGGTTTATTTCAATGATAATGGTCGTGTTATTCTTTAGGGGCAATTCAGAACCCTGGAAATGAGCACGGGGTTCTGACAACAAACCCCTAACCCCCCCCCCCCCATCGGATAAAATCTGCTTGAAAAGAAAAGATATGCCACTGGCAGTCTTAATGGGGGTGCAGTTATACTGCAAAAATCTGTTTCAAATCAACTTGGAAATTAAAATGGAAGGAACTGAAAATTTTGTTTTGATCCTTGACCTTGGGATTTATAAGCTAGTATAGGACTGTTTTTTAAAATAAATATGTTAAAAATGCACAAGTATCCTTAGCTAATTGAGATCCAAGTTCTACATGTATCCAGCGAAAAGTCTTCATGAACTAAATACTAATTTTATAGTGAACTAGCTAGAAGTATTAGTGCTCAATAATGGTATTCCCATGGAGTTATAGCATTAGAGCACATAGTCTAGAACAGTGGCATGCAAGTGCCTACAGTAATTATGATTTGGACAGTGATAGGCACGACGTGTACCCATCAATAATCGGTCGCCCCAAAATTGCCTAGAATACAATTCTTACTTCTATCACAGTTAATTTCAGGCAACACGGGCAAACATACACCATACAAATGCAATATGCTTGATTTTTGTTCAGATATTGGCCAGAAAAAGTACTTTATATAGGCCATAACATGTATACTTCATCCCATAGGAACCCGTTGCAGCCGAGTGAATGTTTTGGGTGAGCAAAAGGGACAGACGCTGCGCAACTTCAGGTATATTCAGCGGCTCGCTATTCAATCGCGTGGAGATGGAGATGCTATCAGTGTGTAGAGATCAGTGGCTAGACCGCTTTTAAATCAAGGTTGGCACACCTAGGCAACATTATATTTTTGTAACCCTCTGAGGAAAGCACGCGCTTAAGTGTAAATTAAAATTTACAATTTGACTCGAGTTTTAATTGTTCCCTTGTATAACATCTTGAAGAAGGGGGGCATCAGTCCAAAATTTGCACCCATCATTTTTGACAGTTTAGGTCCGATTGAAACCAAATAGCAACCAAGACTCAATTTTAGCATATAAAAAATCGTATCGGAATACACACCAACCCCACTATAATGCTGAACATCAAACTAACTGATCACGTACCCAATGTCACCATTTACACCATGACCAGCACAAAGACTCGTATTGAGTGAGTAAGAACCTTATTCCTTGGGGCAGATACTCCGAAGGTGCCAGATGACGAACCAAGCAAATTTTTATTACTCTCTATACATCCCGGGTGGCAACAGAGACCATGGTCGCAACGTTAATCATTTCCTTTTATTACACCTCATGAATATTCATGAAATTCAATATTGCTATTCATTGGCCGATTCCATTACGCGATAGCTATTTCCCAGGAAAATAGATTGAAACTGTTTCCCTACAAAGACTCGTCCCAGAGTCACAGTTGAGGTGTAATAAAACAAATACTAACAGGGTTTATGATCGGAAAATAGGGCCCACTATTTCCTTGGTACTGGCTACGGCCTATCACCCCTCACCCGTCGGGTTCGGGGTTGAGGGTGATAGGCCCGTAGCAGTACCTCTGGAAAAATAGTGTTGCCCTATTGCCCTCTAACAGGTGGGATTTGTATACTTATCATATGTGCCGTCAACTGTTGGGGGATAGTGAAAAATATGCTGCACCAGAAAAACACAACTTAGCCCAGGACCGAAAGCAATTGAAGAAAAGCATCTTGTAGTCGCCTGCTCCGCAGCCGAAAAATTAGAGTAATAAAAGAAAAGAGAATTAAATAAAACACACAAACACACCACAATACAGCCAACAGCCACTCACTCACACACCACACCACAGCAACACAGTATCTCTACAGTAACCCCCTACCCAAACACACAAACCTTATTGGGAGGAGGAGGGGGGAGAAAAAGGGTTGGTGGTGGTGGTGGTGGTGATGGTGATTCATTTGTATCATCTCCATACACAATGTTCAGGTTATGCCGGTATTACGGTTGCCGTAGCAAGTACCAAAGAATTGTGGATACCGAAGTCGATACCAGTTATAGTTTACATTACACTGGCTCCATATGCTAATTTTAATTTTGTAATCACTTTAAACGAAGTTCTTTGTAAAGTAAGCATGGGATTTGATAGCACTGTTACCGTGTGTGTTCATCAACCAATTGTGTAGGCACGTGAATCCCCGTTACGTGAATCGGTGACCGGAAAACCGTGCACACAGACGTTGCGTGGGTCTTCACCAACTCTTGGATTATTATTTTGAGTTTTTCCCGAAAACAAAAGTGCCATGTAGCAAAATAATGCTGCGACAGAATCAGCCATCCTTCCAAATATAGCAATTGCTCTGATATCTTCTACCATTTCCGAAAACGGTTTATAAGAAACGTGGTCAAACTTTGTCTTTAAGCCTCGGCGAAGTTCCATCGATGGGTGGTGATTTTCAAGGTTCCACTTTGCTGCTGCACTGTGCGTTGTTCCCATTGAAACATACACGCTAAATAATTGCCTTGGCACTCGGAACCACTTTCGGAGGTCTCCGAAAGATCCGAAATATAGAGTATGAAGAAAAGGCATTCCGCTCGCTGTGTGATGGGCGGGATCGCTTCGCCGATTGGATTGTCGAGAAAGTTCAAGATGATCAGCTTCCAGCCATATTTGATATTTCCAAATTTACCGTGTTTACCAAACAGTTATGGATTTTTAAAGTTTTTAGCAGTCTTGGTACCAGTACGAAGTATATCATTTTTGGCCAATAATATCCAGTTATGTAGAATTTCTTTACATATGAAAGAATACATATTTTTTCCCCGAAAGTAATTGGTGCAAAATTCTCACGCGGTGGAAAATAAAAAGGAAATGTTAAGTGGACAAATCTTCGCCATTGGCATGTGTACACAGCCCTATGCCTGTGATTGACAAGCTCTTGAGTTGACAATGACGCCCCCCCACGCTCCCGGTTTAGGTTTTTACGCATTTTTTCAATTTCTGTGCGTTTGAAAAAAGTTAGCTTTCGCATTGCACTAATAAAAGATACCTGTTATGAAGGATGTAGTACCGTAATACGTCTAGTACACATTATGTTATTAAATTGGTGGAATTGGACAACTCTTCGTCTTGCGCATGACTGCCATGGTGGTACAAAACCCCAGTGCATTCTGTATTTACGAAAGAATAGAGTTTCAAACCAAATACGTTCCAGAAAGACCTTTTTGGTATGGTCATCTTCATGCACCATGACTTAAAACTTCAAACTGGTGTGCAATTAATCCATGAATAATTCGTACGGCATACAGAAAAAAATGATTCGTTCTAGTTTATTACTAAGATTTCTGTAGTAGTAAACATAAGTAGATGTTTGTTGCAGAAAGGAGCTCTTCCCCACCCGCCCCCCCCCCCCCCTGCGCCCCCCACACACCCACGCGCCCTCAATAAGGGAGTGTTCACAGTGGCATATTCAGGATTTTGGAGACGGGGTGCATGGATTTGGTAAATGTACACACACGTGAAATGTAGGCCGACCGACCTATTTTTTGGTCGTTGCGACGGGGGAGGAGAGGGGAAAGGAGGGCAAAATAGCTAATAATCATTAGGGGTTATATACACAAAAACTTGAACTTTTCTAAGTTTATGTGCATCCAATAAATTTACCGTGTTATAGTACCACCATGTTGGAAATATTCCCAATTTATAGAAAAATATGCCTTTTAAAAGAAAAATATGTGCAAATTAGATCTAATCAAAGTGCTATGATGGGGGCTTATTCCTGAAAAAAGCTAATAGTTCATTTAGAAGTTATATCGCACGTGTCAATTTAAATATGCATCAAATACTTTACGTGTTATAGTAAACATTTTGGAAAATTGTATATTTTAGCCCATTTTTAGGAAAAATATTCAAATTAGGTATGAAAATTCAGTCAAAGAGATGAGAAACAATACCATTACATAGAGACAGCATCAGGGTGATTTCTACAATTTTTTGAAGTATCTACCATGTTCAGAGATTGAGGAAAAAATATTGTTAATTTTCTACAAAAAAAATGCGTAAAAAAATCATGAAATGTACTATTTGTTTAATCATTTCCTATGCATATTAGTTCATATTACGCAAGATAGATGTTTCTTTAATGATTCGTATAAAGCTGATTTACATCAGGAAGATTATGCTGAAATTTTCTAGTCTTATCTTGTATAGTTTTAGTAAGATATTTATTATGTACACAAAGATGCTATTTTGATGGTTTGCCATAAGAAAATAAGAAAATAACAGATTGGACCTTTGACAAATGGTCTCCCAAATGCTTAATGTACGAATACTAAAATTGGAATATCCTAGGCAACCGGTGGAACCGATTTTGAAAATTCAAAATGTTACGTGGCCTGCAGTTGAACCCCTCTATCATATGGTTGGTATTTTAAACCTCTAGATACTAATATAAATTCACCTGAAGTGGCCTAATTTGTGTTTTCTGATTAGAGAATATATCCATTACATCGGATTAATTAAAAAAACCTTCATATGAAGCACGCGCTTTTTTCAGCGCAAATCCTTCTTGAGTTCGGCAGTGACAAATCTAGTGAGTAATTAAACCAAAGTTGCATCATTTCACTCCTAAGGAAAGGCGATTTCAAGCAGCCTGGGAACTACAGATCAACCATGGATTTGTCATTACCGCAAAGCTACAACTTCTTTCTCTAATCGTATCGTATGCATTCCGTAGGAATAGAGCTGCCCAACACAGATTCTTCTACTTTTGAAACATCATTTGAAAAAAATGAGAGTCTCCAGTGCGAGTTTGCTTTGATGGGATCTATATCCCCTGAGAAACTCAGATTGATTTCTTTTAGCATCAAAGCATCTTACAGCTTAATATGTTGACAGCAGGGCATACAAATGAGTTAAAAAAATAAGTACTCTTTGATTGCCTTGATTAATTTTTGCGCACAAAATGTGCGCGTCGTTAAAGGAGGCGCACTAAACAGCGAGCGTGCATGGAGTGATGCATATCACTCGTACATCGTTGGTGCATTGTGAGATAGGAATGTCTGTAAAAAATGATTTCCAGTAGGACAACCCAGGATCCACGTATTGCAATTACGTCTCAGTAGGAACCCAGTGCATTACTTCCGGTATGTTTACAGGACGGACCACCCGATTATGATGTCACAAAAAAAAAAAAATTTTAAATCCAAGCGCTCAGATTTGCGGGTGCGAGTACTCTAAGAAAATGGAAATGATATTAAATTTTGGTTTTCAATTTTATGTAATACCACGCATATAAGATAATACTAAACTTTGATCTCACAGTAGAATTGGTAGAATAGAAATTTGTGCATTCGTGGGAGAAAAAAAAAGCTAAACATTGCCGAAATTACGTGTACCAAAAATGGGCGAAAGTCAGAGGTCACGATCTACAAAAAACGAACATATTAGACCATAAATTTACCATCAACAAACAATGCTACAAAGTAGGATCTTGATGTACAATAGGTTGTCTGAAAAAATCGTGTGAATTGTGGCATGCTAAGACGGCCATTTTTCGGGGGGATGTTGTTTTCGACCTGAAGGTGTTTGCATGCGTGACAATGAACGCAAGCATGGACGCAGTTAGATAAGACATCTTGCAGAAATGTTGTTGATCTAGAAGAAAAACCGAGCTTTTATTTGTGGCTCTTGGAAACTTTCAGAGGAAAAAAAAAAAATAGGTGGTTAAGTGGTTAGTAATTTTATTGGGAAACTATATAGTAGCGAAAGAAAGAAATGTACTCTAAAAGATAAAAAAAAAAAGTGATAGGACTGAAGAGGAATGCGGTAGTTGATGGAGGCCTAAATTGGCTGTTATCATGGGTAAGACTGATTGAAAGAAATCAATGAAAGCTATACACCATCAACTCTATACATGTGAATATAACATGTGTATAGAGATTAACCGGTAAAGGTGCTCCGTCTGCAGTGGCGCAACCTGCTTTTTTGGAAAAGGAAAATGACCCCCACGCCCAAAGCCATAATCCCAAGCCCCCAGCAAATGAGCTCAGGACAAATTAATAAATTGATAGTAATAAATAATAACGATATAAATTGAATAGTAATGTTTTTCTGGAGATGGCCAGCGCACAGAGGTGTTGTGAATGAAAAAAATGCCCCTGGGCAGAAATCGAACCTGTAAACTCCGTATTATTTGCATAGCGCGCTTGCTAACCTGAGTGAACCAGGTGACATATGTATAGAAAGCCATAGATCAACTCTATAGGTTTAGAGTTGATCTATCTGATCTATCATTTTGACAACGGGTTTTCAACTGCATTTTATAACAAGTGCGGTCATTACCATCAATAAATTCCTATCGAAGATGGAAATATGCCAATAATTTATCTATCATGCAAGTCAACATTTGATAAGATGCACATTCGCCAGGTACATTGGAAATGTAACATTGCCAAAATGGCTGGAATTTCGTCAGCACATAATGACTAAATTTGCCTGCTTATATCGACTGGGAGAAAGCACGATTGAAAAAAATTGTATAGTTATAAACAAAATATGACATATTAAGCCTTATTATGACAGTCTGTGGGGAATAATGAGTACTCTGTGTTAATAATTAACAAATAAAAATGATAAGTGAAGTAAACCGCGCGAAAAACTATCGTTCCTCGTACCAACGCGTGCTCATGCCGCTCACCAAAGTTCGAACCCTTAAAAACTGACCTTTAACGGCTATAGCGTCGTTGGCATTCCTACCTGGTATGTATCATTATCACAATGAGGACTGCCAATCGGTTACCACGCATTTTTCAATGGGAATGAATTTTGGGCCATGAAGACGAGGTTAAACGAGTTTGGGGTTTATTCCGATTTGAAATTGCGTGGTACACGATTTGGCACTCCGCAACTCTCTTATGCCTATATAAGGGCGATTTAACGGAGTCATAGGTAACTCGGCCGCCTGTCCTCCAGAACAACCCAAGAGCGCAAAGATACAAAATAATCCCGGCAGAAATAACTGAAATGATCAGGTGAACCGGGTGCGCGTTACTGGATTCTTCGCATGCTTGGATAAATCGGAGGGCAAAACAAAAGTCCATTCAACATAAGTTAGCTTACGTAAAAGACCCTATTGGGAAAAAAAAGGTCTGACTTTTCAACCCTAGTGATTTTGTATTACACAGTGTAGGAATTTTCACCCCCCCCGAATTGGTGACAGCATCTTAAAAACCACTGAATTAAGACAAGGATTTGCAACTCACTCACCATTAATCGGCAACTGGAAATAATTTGGCACCTAATTTCAGCCTACGCTGATCTAACATAGAAGAAGGATGAACACTTTAGAGTACCTTTCAATCAAATAACAAAGAAATTGATCACGTTGGTAAACACTGCAATTTACAAGATCAGGAGTAATTAAACTGGCATAAACTTTCCAACATTACGTCAACATTTCGACGTGCTAAGTAATTTCGTGCATAAAAAGAGCATAATAACAAGGAGTCACATGATCCGCATGGCAAGGTGTAAACCAAAAGGCATAATGCTTTGCGGGATTGGTTATGGGAGAGCAAATTTCCATCGTTGCATTGATGTAAGAGAATGTGGGGCGAATTGTCTTGGTAACCATAGTTCGCCCATCGTGGAGCCGTTTTTGGCACTTTAAGATCACGACAGAGCTTTCCTCTGCCACATCTCACATGATTCATATATTGAATTGCCACCAAGCAATTGACAGATTATATCATGATTTTTTTTTGTCCATATTCGAATTGATTCTATTTACGCAAGTAAGACAATAATATGACCTTTTTAAAACAAAGTATATATGTTACATTTGAAGAACCATTGTCTGTAGGCAACTTGGGCCGCATAATGACTTCCAGGTTTGTAACGCGGAAAGAGTGAAAGCTAAGGTTATTTGACTCTGGCATATTTGTAAGCATGGACATACAAAAACGGCCATGAGAATAGAATAAACTTTAACTCATCCACAGCAACTAGAAAACAAAAATGCCCAAACAAACAAATGACAGCTGTCTCTTTAAAGAGACATGAGGAAATTTCCAAGAAAAGAACGCCACCAATTTTTTTCGAACCCCCGGTTTTTGCATTTTTGGAATGCTTTTCAATGTTATTAGATCACACCTGAAAGTGAATAAGCCAGAAGACGCCGTCTTTATGTAATAATATGAATATTAGTTACCTTCTGTCGTGCACGACAGAAATTCAAACAAGGTGTTCGATAGGGACAATTTCGATAGGCAGGCAAGTTCAAAACAAGGTTTGTGTTTCTTTGTATTGTTTGTCCAATAAAACTCGGAAACGTTCGTGGTAGGTGGTCTCACTCGATCCTGTGCCATTGAGAGAAATTTTCGGATCCTAAAAAAATCTCCTATGTCACTTTAAGTATAGGGAATGCTTTTGTTAATATATGAAAACCCCCATAGGTTTATCACAGGGGTTTGAAATTAGCCGCTTACCCACCATACGTTGCAGTTGCCGAAGAAAGCTGTTATTATTTTTCGTCGTGTTGCGTGATTGTAATTACATGTTTCAAGTATTAACATAAAATAACCGCGATTAAGTATTTATTATGTAGCCGCTAACGTGAGCATAAAGGTTAATTCGAGGTTCCCAACCTAAGTATGTCGAAAAAAATGTATGTGAAAGTTTTTTTACCAAATGAGAGCAAGTTAAAACAACTCTTCCATATCAAAGATAGCGCCTACATTGCTAAGTAATGGAGCCTACTCTTGGTATTTTTCTTCTATATAAAATGCACTTATGAATATTCAGATTAACAACACCTTCATTTCGTTTCTACGGGTATGCGTTGTGAAGATCCTTTGCTATACTTTCAGAAGGCAATGGTATATAATTATCTTTATTACACAACGTTTGTCAAAACTCAGCTATGTTTGATTGCAAAAATAAAGAATATTGCTAACAAAGCATGTAACCTATGATTTTTAATAAGAACCAATGACACATATATTTAGTAACTTTTGAAATGAAGCATTTTACCATTTAAACCGTTCATCTAAGTATATTGCGTATGTGCCTAATCTTATGTGCACATTGGCCTCATGGTGGTTTGTGATTTTTTTTTCAAGACATGAACACGGTTCATTATTACCTGAGGATCAACTCACATTTTAGAAATAATTAGCTGTTGGAACCGCACTACTAAATAAACTAGGTGTAGCAGACGACGTGAGAGCCAAAACAGTGTTGGCGTCTGAAATGTGACCCCTTCCCTAATTGAGAAATCAGAAAATGTTGATAAGTTGTGTCTTTAAATGAAATTTGAAATTAATCACAATGTTGGACTAGTAACAAACCATCAAACCATTTCAGTGGTAAAGATTTTGTCTGTGCAATGGTTGTATTATTTCTGAGTTGTTTTTAACTGTGCAGTTCTAATTTCCAATAAAATTTGAAAGTAGGTGTGGGCGTGTTGGAAACATGCAAATCGTCGATGCTTTGAAGCTAAAAAAATCAGCCTTCGTCTTAATTTGTTAATTCATTTTTAATTTTTATTGAAGAGGTATGGTGCTAATCTTCCCCAAACCCAGTTTTGAAAAAAACAGTTGAAAATAAACTAGCCGAGAAAATGACGTTTGATGAGGAGTTATGTGATTCTGTGATTTCCTGGTATAGAGGATACCTTGCTAGGACCACGACATGTCCTGTTGAATTCTTGCCCCAATGTACAAGATGCTTAGTATTGCGTATGGGCTCGATTTATAGTTTATAAATGGCCACACTCTCCAAAGAGTAAATTCGTAAGATTACTAAAAAAGGTGATACATTGGCAACAATAAAAGTTACAACTACAACAAAGATTATCAAAATAAAGGATTACCTAATACAGGCATAGGGATCACTCTTCAAATGAGACTGATCACTGAACGACTAAACACCAATCCTTATCGAATTATAATTTCATTGCGGAGTGATAATTATAAGCGTATTTGGGTGAGGGTATTGCATATTTTGTAGTGATTCTTGACTCTTTTGGTGTGATTTCGTTCGTTGGAAGTGAATTTTATTCTTTTGGTGAGTGCCATCTTTCACTTTGTATTTCCTTTTAAGGATTCACGGGGAACAAAACAACAATGCCCATTATCAGGTATGAAAAGTTTATTGTCATAAACCGAGGTCCCCATGTCTCAATTTAAGCGTTCTGGCCGATTCGATAAGAACCGTTAGAGCCAGTACTCAACGTGCCTTTGTATGATATGTATTGTTACAACGGGTTCTCGCTTGAATTGATCATGTTTGGGTTTTGCTTAGGAGAATCTGATTCGCAATTACTTGAAACATTGACAGAAACTGAAGCCTCTCCTGCAGTTCTTGAGTTTCACAAAGATCTTATGGACATTAGAATACGCTAAGTAATATATGGCGAGAAAGTGCATGCAAAAAGTAGTTACACCTCAAAACGGGGAGACAGTCAATTTAGTAGAAAAAATGTTATAGTTATGTATAATTTTTTTCCTCACATATAGTTTTGGTTGCATATTCATTTCTATATTTCTTGTCGTGTTTACAAACTAGAACGTTAAAAATCATGATGACTTTATATTATTTTTTTTTTCATTTTCAACGTGACAAAGACAAGACTTTTAGAGGAACAAAGGAAATGCGAAAAATAAGTATGATTTGCGGACAGAGTAAGAGCAATTCACCCTTCCTAGCAAATAGATCAATCGGAGAATGAACAGTTTAGGGTGTTTTAAAGGTTTGCCTTGTATGTATGTGTAGTGCCATTTACGTTTGCGTTGGGTTCTGCCAAGAATGACATTATAACGGAGTACGCGAGATGATATGGATTACTTCCCAACTTCAAAACCATATTTGAATAATTGTGGTTTTCCCTATATTGCGAGTTAAGTGATAACCGGCATTCTAAAACAAAAAAAGCCCTCTCTTCCGAAATCTAACAAACTGAAAAATGATATCTACTCCTACGAACCTGACCAACCGAACTTAAAATAAGAGAAACAAACTATATCATTGACATTTTCCCCCGTTGTTACAGAGATGTTCACTCTAACTGTAATTCAATTACACAGTGACACCGTATTTTTACTTTAAAAGGGTAACAATTTCCAGGGTTAAGGGCAAGCGTTTCATAAGAGGACGAGCGCGAATCAATTACCCGCGCGTACTATGATAGTTCTCAAGGGCAACTATTGCCAGCTAACTATTACTTGGCAGTGTTTGTTGTGATAAATGCAAAAGCGCAGCATTTCGATCAGATAATATAAATAACGGGTATCTAATACATCACGCAGTTAAAATATTTAGTTTAAAGATGCCACTTATTGTTACTAAACTGGAAAATAAAAATTGTTCCACGCGTGCCTGGTGATGTAAGAAAATGTTCAGAATTGAATTCGAAAAACATTGTCAATATCAAACTTAGGTAAAGTAAATGTGTATCGCTGCAAAGTTTGATTAATTTAACTGCCTTTTGTACTGGTTTTCAAACATATGCTTCTGAACATAATTGTGTCACTGACAAAATACTCTGTTCGTTGGTTGGCCCCCCGTGTGTATCGGCCCACGCCGTGTACTACCATTGCCTTCTTATACTTCCCAATTCTGCTACTGAGTTTCAGAAATTCCTTGATGACCATTGTAATACTCATGACCAATTGGTTCAAAACATCTACTTCTGATTATTCCGTGTCACTGACCAAACGTACGTCTGTTAGTTTGTTTTTTGCCTTGTATCGACCGCTCCGTGTACTACCAATTGCCCTTCTTAATTCCAAATTCTTGAACATTGTACTACTTGGCCAATTGGTCATTTCTCGGTGCTTCAATGATTTCACGTTGATAATTCCCTAGAAATGGATCTAAATGTATACGTTTCTTAACACCCTTGATTTTGTGATACCTCGTCTTGATGATGAGATTATTCAGGGAAACTTCTCTTGTCATTATATGTGGTATTCAGATCATCACATTGTCATGTCCGCTATTTCGGTATGTTTAAAACCAAAAACTCCTATGAAGGTTGTAAAAACTAGCGGATTTTCGTAATCCTGACATCTCTTTGGGCAGTTTGTGCAGTTCATGCCGGAATGGATGATTCTGATACACTCTGTGATTATTATAGACCCATCAACATCTCTGGCTGAGTGGACCGTTGTCACTTAAGGAGCACACCATCAGACTCGCCCTTCCTGGTATATAATGTAAGATCCACCAGAATAGGCGGGTTCGGGAAGCGTTTTGAGCGCGTAGATGGCGAGCAAATCACGTTCTGATGAGACATTAATTCGCTTATGGTTCAGAAAGACAAACTCAGTATTATCATTGTTGATGTTAAAACGTGACTTTTTACGGACAAATTTCATATTGATGATATAATGATGGATGATGACGATGGCGACAATGATGATAACGAGACGACATTATGAGTGATGGATGATGATGCCGATGATGATACCGATGAAGATGATGATGATCGCATGATCAGCCAAAGAGATTAGCTGAAACTGAGAAAAGCTGGTGGAAGTCACTTGTGTGGAATATATCCCTCTATGGTGCAGGAAGTTGGACATTAAAACAGAGTGACATGAAGAAGGTTTGAGTCATTTGAGCAGTGAGTATGTCGTACAATGCTGCAGGGCTTGGAACAATAGAAAAAGACCAATGCAGGATCATGAGATCCGACAGAGGATAGGAGTCTCGAAGAGTAAGGTATGCTTGCTCATTAATGAACCTTGAAAGATACATTTCAGATAGCAAGTTCAGGATGACAGTAGAATAAGTAGAAGTTAAGCCTGACCAGGACGAAGAAAAACTGGTTTGACAAAAACAAAGGCACACCATTCACAAGAGAATGCGGAAAGGTCTGTGAGGACCATGCGGCGCGCAGCAGTAGTAGCAGCATCAACAGCAGCGCAATATATTATCGAAAACAACTAGTTATCTCAAATAAACGAGCACACAGAAAGCAGTCAGTTACAATAATCTATGGGCTGATTCCGAACATTTAGCAATAAATTGTAAAACATAATAAAAACACACCAATTCAACAAGTATAAGAAAATGATACGAGGCCACGAGTTTCGTAAAATGTATGGTTATTTTCTCAAGGAGGCATTACAACTCTACTGACCCTCCCAGGTCAACGGGATATAAAAAGGTAAGCGAGTGAAATACACTATGACTCTACCAAACCAATCATCTGGCAAACCCGGTTAGTTGTGATTCCAGAGCCTGTGTAATTCGCGTTCTGTGGACAAGTTGAGCGAGGAAGGAATTAGGACCTGTATGTCCAGGGGGTGGTAAGCTGAAAAGTTTTCAAGTTTTAGTTTATCATTTTTGAACCAAGTGTGATCTGAGCCCAGAGACAGAGCCGAGACTGGCGGACAGTCTTAACTTCAACATGCTCTGGTAGAAGGAAACAAAGGGGCATATTGTACATGTGTAGTCTTTTGGACGGAAAACGTCTAAACGTGGGACGTTCTGGCGCGACGGTAGTAAATATTACGAAACTTGAATGCATTAAGAGAAGCCCGTTATCTGCTCCAGGTTTCTGACATGACGCAAAAACTAGGACGGGCTGAAGATCACTCGTAACATGTGTTTGAAATTCTGGCGTGCTTACCATGTAGACAGGGCAATAGATTTGCGAGCTTTAACCATGCTGTAGCGCAGCCTGTCCTGTGGAGTAAAACGGCATCATGTCACGAATACATTGATAACATTTTTCTGCAAATAACCCATGAACTAATCAATTAAAATTACATATTTCAATTGTCTGCATCTTTAAACAGAATGTAAATAAGAAATGTCCGTACTTTCGCATTCACCTTTGAAATGACGACGGCTTTAATGATATGATTCTGGCGCAGTTGAACTGATTGGTCTAATTGGCTGCGATGTTAGATTGTTCTTGCTGTCAAACGGACGTTTGCATCGAAGTATTTAATTGAAAATATCGGACAAACCTACAAATACACCTTTAAGTTCAAAACGGTTTAGCAGCATAAGCATATAATCAAGCATGATTCACAGGGTTTCGTTGTACGTAGACGGCTCGATCATTTATTCCAAAAATGATAACTAAGTCGAAGACAAGCATTTTAACTTGTTTTATATGAAAGATAATTGTCACCGAACTACTTGTAAGCCTAAAAATTTGAAGAAAAAAAATCATCCATGGTTTCAAATTACAACAAAACTTGCAAATTAATGAAAATTTGGCTCAAAATCCAAGATGGCGGTCATGAGCGTATTGTTTTTCAGGTGTTCACAAGAATAGTCATCAGAAGAAAATAAGTGGAAGACAAGCCAGTGACATGTTTTATATGAAGATATGTCACAGAACTACTTGTAAGCCTAAAAATTTGAAGAAAAAAAATCATCCATGGTTTCAAATTACAACAAAACTTGCAAATTAATGAAAATTTGGCTCAAAATCCAAGATGGCGGTCATGAGCGTATTGTTTTTCAGGTGTTCACAAGAATAGTCATCAGAAGAAAATAAGTGGAAGACAAGCCAGTGACATGTTTTATATGAAAGATAATTGGACAAGGAATACTTTAAGACTAAACAAAATTGAAGATAAAATTCGTCTTTGGTTTTGAAATTTACAAAATGTAGGAAAATTGGTCAAAAATTCAAAATGGCGGGTATGCAATAACTGGTCAGGGCCGAACTTTGTGGATTTTATGTTTTTTTCTAAAATTCGTAATGATGGTAGTTACCCGGCATTAGGAGGATTAATGTCAGCTACCAGAAGAAAATAGTAAATCTTTAGTAGTAGTGTAAAAATTATGTAATAACGATTTTTCCTGCTAATTTGCCATCGTTTACTGCAAAGTATAATTGTGGCTTTGTTATGCATTATGACGAAATTTCCTGTTGTAATGCATATTCCATCTTAAAAGATTAGAAAAAAATAGTCTTTATGATTGCGGTATTGTGCCGTTAGTCATAAAGGTTACAGTGATTTCTGACAGTCTACTGACACTTTTAATACTACTATACGACTACTACAACAAATACGACAATAACAACAATATGATAGTGATAATTATTTATTAAAATGTTCTAAAATATCTAAATATTCTAAAGCTAAAGAATTCTAAAGTAAGGCATACTTAAACTTAGTATTAACTAATGAAAATAATTGTCAGTACTACCAACATCATCAAGTATGAAATCGAGCAAACAAGTACTCCAGCTTGAATCTACGCAGTCTATAATTTGACTGCAATTAAGCTAATAAACAAGTTCATAGTCTAAATTACACACTCAAAGCCGCATTGCCTGCGTGCTTGTAAGGTGATGCGTTAACCTTCTGTTGTATTGAACAAGTCATTTGCAATGTGATTAAAGGAGGGATCTGTCCACCAGGTTTAGAAAGCCGCATTTGTAGGGCTGTCTAATAAAAGGGAGGTTGATTATTGTTGAATTGTCTTTAGTTATCCAAATGTATGGGTTTAGTATCCGCTTTTGGATTCATTGCCAGAAGTCAAGGAACGATTCAAAGGTATTACATCTATATACTTATTGATGACTTGCATCTACTAAAAAAAACTTCACGTTGTAATCCCGCATCCAACATTTAAACAATATTTGATACGGACCACCTGCGTCAGATAGGAATTTTATAGCGATAAGAATATGTCAATATGTTTTCTTCACTTCCATGTACGTATATACATAAAACTGTCAAATTTTGATTGTGGCAGTTGAAGGTCTACAATTACGCAGATATTTTACCGAGGGGAGAGAGGTGGTCGGCAATTTTGCAGTCCAAACCGCTCCACTACATAGGCTATAAATTGTTGCCGAATTGGCTTGTTGCCGAAATGGTGTCGCCGAATTGGTTTGCTGCCGAATTGACCTGTCACCGAAGTGTCCAGCATTCGTGCCAGTACGTAAACATTACAGCGTGAAAAAAGCACTTTGTCGTCGATTTTGCCTGGCGCCCCTCGCTTATAAAATGTTCCTAAGACATCCAAGAACATCTCGTCAGGTATGTGTTTTGTTCAGAAAGTTTACCGTTGCTAAGATAAAATAGAATCAATTTTCCAATATGGCGGTACGACTCGCTATAACGAGTGTAATGTTTGGAAACCAGTCAACTGGCCCCAAGTACAAACTCGCCCCAAGTACAAACTCGTCCCACATATACAAACTGGCCCGGGTAGTACCAACTCGCCCCACATAATTATGCAAACTGGCCCCATATAATATCAACTCGCCCCACGTATACAAACTGGACCCAGGTTCTCAGAACTCGTCCAACTTGGTAAAAACTTCTTGGGCCCTATCAGTGCCAACAGGGAATTTATTATGATATTATGATATTTTACTATTTGATATGATGTGTTTGATATGTGCTTGATAGGCCTATGTGTTTGTGCTTATGTTCATTTCTATACCCGCCTCTTTTCAAAGCGACTAATAGGAAGGATTTTTTAGTAATGATTATTTAATAAATGGGAGTGTTGGAAAGATATCAATATGCGTGTTGGTAGTTAGAAGCTGTTAGAAGTTAGTCTCAGCGGGAACCATTGTGTTCCATTGGAAAATAGTAGAATAGATAAACAATGAAAGAAGGAGGTGTTGCTAAATATTGCTTTTTATTGAAGTAGGTGCGATCAATCAACACCGTAACGGTACTGAATTATCTTGTCGGGTTTTTCTGGCCCTCATGAGTCACACAAAGAGGACAATGATACGGCGATTGGCATTGCTAATACCTCGGGAAATGCGTACATAATTTTAAGCTTTTTTTATACCACAGACGAACCAATTCACATCACGAGATACGTATTATATTTTCTATAACAATTAATTTTCTGTATCGATAATTTTTATATAGCCTAATAAAATGAAAAATAATAATTTTAGCAAACGATTTTAAAAGAATCAGTCTATAAAGAGTCAACATTAAGCATATAAATTCTCGAATTTAAAAAGGGACAGAGAAGATTTTCAATGAAATTTACTCGTTATATTTTACTTGACAATTTTTTTTACGATGAAAACACCAAAGTGGTGTGATGGTGGAAATGCGTTCCATAGACCTGTCGGTCATTCATTGATGTAAAAAAAATATTTGTTTTGCCTTGTCACCATCGGTGGATTTATGCACATTTTTGCATACCTCGCTGTTCGTTTCACAAATTGTCCAATTATACATGTATCATAGTATTTTGGCTAAATAACCCATATCTTATCATACCCAAGTTTATCATATAACATCACAAATAACCAATCCCCGACTGCGCATGCATTGTTTCCAAATTCAGCTACCTTGCTATAAAATGCGGAGCTAGGAACAAGGGATAAGATCGTATTCACAATCACAAGTGACCATTTTACATGGTTTATTTGTTCCGGTTTTGTAAATGTCAGAACCTGATATTTTATTCTGTTATAAGCCTTTGCCATGGTCAAGAAAGTCTTAAACACCGGCTTCGATTGCGATTGGCAAAAGCAAACGATATTAAAACATGACAAATCACCGTGACGAAATGAATTGCCGTATAGGGTTCTACTGACGGTCATCTTTGTTACCGTTGTTGTTGTTTTGGTATAAGCTTTAAAACTAAAATATAATCGGAGCTTAAAGCTAAAATATAATCGGCAAAGCAGAATAATTAACAGTTGAAAAAAAAAACCATTTAATCTATTTGATGCACCACAAAACACCGAACCAGAAAATAAATTTTCGCTCGATCCATGCCACGCGCACTCAGTTTTGGTGGAAGCCATACGTAGTTTCCATCCAATATCCGTAAATTCAGCAATACCTTGAAGTTTGGAATATTATTTGTGGTATCAGACTTGTGTTTGTAAATTGTACCGGGGAGGTTTATATACTTGGGACCAGATAGTACTTAATGGGGGCGAGTTGTACTACGTGTGCGAGTTGTACTATGTGGGGCGAGTTGTGCATGGGGCCAGTTTGTATGGGGCCAGTTTGTTTACATGGGGCGAGGTTGTACTTGGGGCGAACACACTAACTAACAGAGTTTCTGGGCGATTTGTAGGAGCTTGCTTCGCAGCTCAACAATTGAGAAAGCAGTAGGAGAATTTCGAAGGTGTTTATTTTTCAAGAAATAGACCAAAAAGTGTTCTTAACTAATCAAGATAATCATGTTTCCAACGGAGTCGTTCACACTTCCCTAAAGTTATGCAATAACTGCCTCAAAGCATGAATATTATTATTTCATAAGATCATCTTCAATGCCAACACCAGCTATAAAGCATTTATGGCGATTCGTTCCCTCTGTGGTTTATTGGAGCCCATATCCATTACATATGCATTGGTTATTGAAACGACAAAGTATGCCAAACCTTAAGAGAATGACATGCTTACTTTGGGCCAATGTTTTTCTTACGCCTCAGAACACTAATCAGTTGCTTAAATCCGATGCCTGTGTCTGTAACGTTACTAGTAACACAGGAATGAGCTAAATTGTGAACTAACGTGTAATTCTACCACACACTTGAGTGAGTAAATGTGTCCGTTTCTCCTAGATTTCACCCGTGTTTATGTTCTCTCTGATAAGTTCAGCTGAGCTACAGTCGGATTGCTAACATATAAAAGCCACATTGACCTTGTATGAATTGTATTACCGTGTTATTGATTTCAGTGCTACCTGTGTCGATATTTACGACTTTACTTTGGCGTTTCTTTCTATTTTGTCTTGAAATAAGTACTCCATACATTCACTTTATTAAGACAATGGCGTATCAAGCGTGTTTGCTTAATTCAGTTGGTTATAGGTCAATTTTTAATATGTACCAACAGCATTAGATATCATTGTCGGATTAAAACGGGTGTGCTGATTTAAAATGAAAATCAAGTTTATACTCCTATTTTGTTAAACTTCAAATAAATAACAGTGCAATTGTTGTTTTTTTTTTTTTTTTTTTTTTGTGGGTGGAGATGTAGCTCCCGATGTATTGAAAACTACATCACAAACTTTATCAACGCACAATATGTAATGGATTATATTTTTCGATCGGAAAATTTCTCTATCGGTTCATTGGCCCCCTACTGTTAATGAGTTATTTTTGCCCTGCATTTACAATCAACGTTTATCCGATGGGGTCTTTCGTCTCAGCTCAACCAAGCACATTAGAAATGACCTAAGCATCGCTAGAAATGTGTGAACCCAGGTGACACCTGAATACACAACATGCATTTTTCTGTATTTCATAGAAAATGTCATCGCTATCATGTCTAAATTCCAAAATGCCATTTGATTCCGACATACCATTTAACATGAGCGGTAAACATGTGTATTACAATAGTCTCAACTACTGTGCAAATTGTTTCACGGTTTACAGTGAACAAGCCATATGTAAGCTTGAAGAATAGAAAATGCAAAAGAAGTCCGCCAAAATATTCTGTATATAAATGAGATGACATGGCGTGGTTTGTAATGATACCAAAATCTCAAGTGTAAGTACGAAGTAAATAAGCATGACAAATGATCCACTTCATATGCCTAACGTCCCTAGAGGAAAGTTTGACAATCGCCGCAAAAAGTGAGGTAGCGGTATTTTTGTTGTCACATCTAGGAGCAATTTCCCACTAACCCAAGCCAGGGATCCGCTCCGTATTTTTTTTTTTTTTTTTTTTTTTGTGGTGAGTTTTGAAGCGATTAGGGGACGTTAGGGATATACAGCCTTTCCGTGAATTTTAGATCTTGGCCTTCTTCTTATCGTGTCCAAACACTGTGATTCTCAAATATGACCCAGCCAGAGATGTGTACAACGTCTGGCTACTTCACTGACTTCCGCAAGGTCCTTGTTTGTGCGTTGTTGCTCCAGCAGTGGGCAGATCAAGAGATGTTCCATTGTCTGTGGTGCTGTTCCACAACCACATGTAGTATCCTGATCTGCTTAGGTAGCCCCACTTCTGCAAGGAAACCTTAGATCGGCCAATTATGGTTCTCAATCTGTTGAGGGTTCGCCATTGAGCCCATGAGGAGTTAGCTCCAGGTGGGAGATGCTCACAAGGTTCGATACCAATAGATGTTACTTGGTTGATGGCAAGTCTTTCTTTCGACAAGGCGACTCTCTTAAGCTCCTTATTGTTATTGTTGTTATTTAAAAGGAATGCCCCGATTTGTAATATTTCCAATTTTCACGCTGGTGTTTTAAACCGTGTTGATATGAGTGTTAACACGTGATTCTGTTAGCTCATTAGACCGTTTCATATAAAACTCACGCGTTAAGAAACGGGGCCATGACAAATAAATAATGCTATCAGCATATAGGTTCAGTTAATTGCATGGGGGGGGGGGGGGGGGCTCCTAGGGACCCATTCATTTTATATAACCACTTTCCTAAAGGTTAATTTTTAGATGAAATCCCACAAAATGTTTTAAAAGGATTCAAAGACATTCAAACATAAAGAAATAAAAAACTGAAAAAAATGTTCAGAAGAAACTTGGGGCAAACATGATTTGAATTTTGCGTCAAAATATGCGAAAAAGACACAAATTCGTTTCTGCATTTTCTACGGCACTGGTTCACCTAGACGTTGCTGATTGCTTTAATTGGGAAGAATGAACTATAACCACAAACATAAAATGTCTCATTCATTTTATATTTTTAGGTTTACTGTATAATTTACCATAGGTTCCTACAGTAAACGTATATGATGTATATAAGTATTATGGCACCAATGGCCTACTAACTTTCCAAGATTTTTTATTAATTGTTTACTTTGTTATGTCTATAAGATTTTCATTTTTTCACGGGCTCCTTCCGTATTGCATAGGGGGGGGGGCCTAGGGAACCCCATTGCTAATTAACGCCAAAAAACGACGCGATGGATTGGAATTTTTCATCAATGCAAAGCGCAACTAAAAGTTAGACAAAAATTACAAAAAATATAAACCAATATATTTCAGCGTTAAAAAAGTCGGCCGAAAAAACAAAAAAAATGGGCCCCTCGGAGACCCCTCCCCCTTATTGCAGTTTAAATTTAAGTTAAAATATCTAACCATACATGAATAAAATTCCAAGATTCATTGATTGTTATTTTTTAATAGTCAACAATCTGGATTGGCTCATCCCCTGAGTGATTCAGGCGGTTCCTAGGTACCCAAAACACCCAATTATGCTAATGAAAGCCGTTGGCGGATTTAAAACTTTGTTGGTATCAGCAGAAGCATATTCATAAACGAGCGCGAAACAACAAAAATGATCTTTACCATAATCTTTTACACTTTTTCATTAGCGGTCAGAACTTGTGTGACCTGCCTGCGCTTTGACGGCCCACGAGCAGTAAAGTAAATTACACAGTTCTAACTGACATTTGAACTTGCTTAAGATTAATGATTATGGCACAGTAGGATTCTTGATAGTGCAAGCTTTTTAAAATGTTTATAGTTTGAACCTTTAAAGTTCAATTTCTCTCAAAATGAGCAAATGGTCAGTGTAATATAAGCTCACGGCATTGTCGACACAGAGAACACAAAGCCAATATTTTTCATTCATCTATCCTCAGAAGCAGAGCTTAATCGGGGTCGGGAAATAGGTCAATCTTTGGTTATAAAAATCAAATCAATTTTACTCAGTTCAAAAAATTTACGTGGAAAATCTATGATCACGGTAATTCATTTCTCCTTGTTTAAAAGTCTCTTCTACGTTATCAAAATTTAAATTTCAAAAGTTACACTGATTTATTCATATGAAACATTATGCAAGTGCAACCTGGCCACACCTATTCTACTTTGTAATCCACAAATTTCTAACCCTGTACTGAATCAAACCTTCATTGGGTGTCTGTGATTTCACAAATCGAACATTCTTCAATGTACCCCTATCTCTGTGACATGGATGTGTCGAAATGAGATGCGATAAAAAGCATAGTGAAGAAAAGGGGAGTGCACTTTTGAAAGGATGTTAACACGGAATGAACAGAGGTGGTTTATATTTTGAATCTTTTTTTCAATCCGCTGTTTCTATTGACACACGTTGAGTCAGCTGGAGAAAGTTGACCTTTTAAAGGTCTTTGTGAACTTTTCTCGTTATTAAGATCAAAAGAGTGACATTTAAACCGCCGGACATGCTTGAAGAATAAAAATACGTTTTATTGGTTTTTATAAAATACATTTATCACCATAGTTAACATAGCTGGTTTTAGTGAAGTTACAACTTATACACATGCATGTTTCACCAATCAATAAAAAACGGCTCAAGAAAACACCAACATATGCTACTTAGCATAAGCCTACCACTTCTCCATTACTCTTTTCTCGTTGCCAAAATGCTTGGAAATAATGATTAAAATACCATTACCAGACTTTTCCACTTTAGTCAAGAAATCAAACAAATGAAAACATTTCTTTCCTTAGATTCTCAGGACACCCCATCCAAAAGATGTCAATTTAAAAATTACAGTTCTTTTTTTTTTATTATACTTGTGTAATCCAAAAAAATGTGCAAGGCTTAAAGATGACCTTGACTTGAATAAAATCACCTGATATAAATTTACATACTTGCAAGTGTGAAAAAATGAAAGAAATGATTGAAAAATAGGCCAGCAGATATGACAATTTTGTACGCACACCTCTTTTCTATCCATTTCAATGAGCTATAGCATAATAAAAGTAATGATGACCAGCTATCTTGTTTAATTGTCTATGAATAGCCATAACCTCCTTTATTGATCTTCAAACCAGGGAATTGCATGGTCCACAAAGAATTTAGTTATGGTTACCGGCAACTAGAAGGGGCGATACAAAAATGGTAAACATAAAATAAAACAATAAAAACATGATCTCAGGTAGGAATAAATATGTAGTCGAGATATACTACTTTGAAAGTCCTCCACTTTATTATCAGTCGAATTCATGCATGATTCAGAGTGATTCGGTGCGATAAACCTCGTAATTATCGGCGCAGCTGTGTCATATCAAACTATTGTAACACTGCCTTATACTACGTGACATTTTTTCTACATTTACATTTAGCTGTTAGTTGTTATAGAAATCAATCTTTGGTTAAAAATAGAAGCATAAACATATAAAATATTTCGATTCTAAAAGCATTGACATTCACAGAGTGTTCGACTTTTACAATTTAGATGATATCAGCATTTTAGGTGGTAATTGTTAATGGTCTTGCTAGCGCAACAATCACTGAAACGATAACGTGTAAGCACTCGTATGCACTTGAATTGGTTTCATGGTTCCCCACAATGTACAGTGTGAGTCAAAATGATTGTTCCCCAAATATTCTGATTTTTTCTTGTCAAACTGTGGAAGTTGTAAATAGTTTAAAAGTACATTTAAATAGCTTTCACAGGAATTTTGAATTATTCAAATTGGTTCAGGCAATCAATATCTGCACTCATTAAAATAAACGCCCCTCAAATTTCCTGTACAAGATTCTATTGATTTGGTTATCAAAGCTCAAATTTCAGTGGGATACTATGTATAGCTTTTACCACACTTGAAATAATGGTAATAATGCACCAATGAGATAAATACACTGCAGGCCAGGGTTTATGCAGAGGAGGGAGCAAAGCAATGGCTCCCCAATATTCAGTAGCTCAAGGTACCTTCGTGGCCCAAAAGTATCCAGGGAGCCCCCATGAAGCTGTTTCGAAAAAGACTCCATCGAGCTGACAGAACCCCGTCTGGGACTGATCGAAACAGACATCCAGAAGCCTGTGAAAGCCTGACCAAGCACCGCAAGATCCTTGGCCAACATAAACAGGGTTAGGAACGTTATCCAGATAATTCAAGGATCAGAAGTCGCCGTAACCCTCTGCACCTGAATCAGTCTGCATTCAACCGCATTACCAGGTTGGACTTAAAGATGTACCCATACAGATTACAGTATCGCCATCAACTTCACACTGGAGATTCTGCCAGTGGATTCTGCCCCAGAACAGCCTTCTGCCAGTGGCTGTTAAAGCAACCACAAAGGACAGATACTGCCAGTTGATGAGGCCACATTCCAGATGAATGGCACAGATCTACGCACAATGTGATATCATATGTCCAATATGTACTCTACAGCATCAAAGGTGCGATTGTGTTTAAACATTCGTTTCATTAAGCTGAATGCAGAGGAAAAGTGCAAATCTGTTATCTTCTGAAAATAATTAAGTTATGATTAATGCAACAAGTGCAAATCTATTTTGACTGTTTAGAATTCTTCAAGGTTGGAATGAACTCGTTTTTAACTATTTACTAAGGCAAAACCAAAAGATATTGAAAAATACACGCCAAAAACAGGTTTCAATTTAAGTGATACACCTTAGTTGGCCAAAGGTCAAAGGTCAGACTTTTTTGGAACAATTTTCTTTCATGATTATAATTTTGTGTTTCAATATCTCTATCATGAATAAATGCGACAAGCAAGAAAGTTCTTTGTCTATCTCGTTTTTTCTGGACCCTGGTTTGTGAATTACACTGTTAACATGTTTACTGTACTAATTGGGAATTTCCCTAAATTGGTACACGCGGCAATTTGGGGCCCTCTAAAAAGAGGCCATAACTTGAAAATGAAATACATGAATCTCGGGATTTTTGACATGGTGACTGAGAAGTAAATATTTGTTAATATGAAGTATATAATAATGTTCTAAATAGGTTACAAATATTTTTAATATTTTTTTTTTTTTCATCGGGGAACAATCATTTGTCTCACACTGTATTCCACATCTGTGTGCCGTGCTGGTAAGCTAAAGGGAGGAGGATCCTAGCTATCCACTGGTACTATTACCATTACCATTAAATGGTATACGCATATGTAACGATAGTTGTCCAAAAATGCGATAAACCCAGTTTATCGACGATAAACTAGGTTTTTCGCTGATTATCCTAGATTGTCGAATTGATAATCCTAGTTTTTCAACAACAACCCCTAATATCGGTTCATAAACTTAGTTTATCAACCGAAATTTCATAAACCTACTTTATCGAATTGAAAAACTAGGTTTATCGAATCGAAAAACTAGGTTTATAAAAAAAAAACCACGATATCGAGTGATAAACCAAGATTTTCGAACGATATTGTAGGTTTTTTGATAAACATGGTCTTTCGATTTGATAAACCTAGATTTTCAATTCGATAAACCAGGATTATCAAATTTGATAATCTTGGTTTATCGCAACCCTGAATATCGACCGATATCACAGGTTTTTTGATAAACCTAGTTTTTCGATTCGATAAACCTAGATTTTCAATTCGATAAAGTAGGATTATCAAATTTGATAATCTTGGTTTATCGCAACCCTGAATATCGACAGATATCACAGGTTTTTTGATAAACCTAGTTTTTCGATTCGATAAACCTAGATTTTCAATTCGATAAAGTAGGTTTATCAAATTTGATTAACTGGGTTAATCAAATTCGATAATCTAGGTTTATCAAATTCGATAAACTGGGTTAATCAAATTCGATTATCTTAGTTTATCAAATTCGATAATCTAGGTTTATCAAATTCGATTATCCTAGTTTATCGAATTTGATGAACCTAGTTTTCAATTTGACATCCTGGTTGATCGAATTTGATAAACCTAGTTTCGATTGATTAGCCTGGTGTTCGAATTTGATAAACATAGTTTCGTGGATTATCCTGGTGTATCGAATTTGTTGATTATCTTGGTATCGAATTTGATAAAACTAGTCCTTTTCGGATTTGATTCTCGGTTTATCGAATTGATAAACCAGTTTCGATTGTGATTGATCTGGTTTATCGAATTTGTTGATTATTCTGGTTTAATATCGAATTTGATAAACCTTTTTTCGATTTGATATCCTGGTTTATCGAATTTGATAACCTAGTTTTTTGTGTCGATTTGATTATCCTGGTTTATTATCGAATTTGATAAACTAGTTTTTTCGATTTGATTATCCTGGTTTATCTAATCTGATCACCTAGTTTTTCGATTTGATATCCTGTTTATCGAATCTGATAACCTAATTTTTCGACTTGATTATCCTGGTTTCTCGAATTTTGATAACCTAGTTTTTCGCTTTGAATTATCACTGGTTTATATCAAACCCTGAATTCGACGATATCATGGGTTTTTGGGTGATAAAACCTAGGTTTTCGATTTGCTAATCCAGATTATTCAATTCGATTAAAAACCAGGATGACAAATTTGGATAAACCTGGTTTTCAAAACCCCGAATATCGATCGTATCTGTTTTTTTTTTTTTTTTTTTTGATAACCTAGTTTTTCGATTGTAAACCTAGTTTTCAATTCGATAAAGTAGTTTATCAAATTTCGGGTTGATAAACAGGTTTCTTCAACGATATTAGGGGTTGTTTGTTGAAAACCTAGGTTTATCAATTCGATAATTCTGGATAAATCGGCCGAAAAAAACCTAGTTTATTGGTCAAAAGGTTTTTATCGAATTGTTGGACAACTATCGTTCCATTTCCGCATTATTTATACATGTTAGGATGCTCAAAATCTCGAAATGTACATTTTATCAATATAACTGTCTTGACAAATTAAAGACTATCACACGTAATGTTTCCATGCTTACAAAGCAAAATAGACCCATGTCGTTGTCATTGTGGATATAGCCGCATTTCCCAAACATATCGTAGTTATCGCCTTACGGTATGCAGTGATAGAGGCTCCAGGGCATCCAGAAACACGACTTACTCTCGATACCACACATGCTCCACATAATCAACAATAAAAATGGAATAAAGCTTTGTCTTTGCCTTCATAAACACACTTTCCTCCGTCGCAGCCCTGACCACATAGACCCATCAAGAGTGTTTAACCTCCCCCATTGTATGGTAGATATGCATACTTATTCATATAATGGTTAATACCTAACACTAATGTAATTTTGGGGGAAATGTGCATCTCTTGTACGATCATAATATATCCCTAATGTCCTGAACTGCTTTAGATGCACTTTTCAAAAAAATATTGTGAGCGACCCTGGCCTTTGGTTGGGGGAAATGGACCCGAGATCTAACATAAAATAGCTACCTCCTTTTTTTCCGGTGATCGTCTGATTTTCCTCTAGGGACGTCAAGGATTATAATACTTATCTTACCGAATATATTATATTTCATGGTTGATTGTTATGGAGATCACTTAACCCTCGTCTAACCAGATGACGTATTTTCTAACGTGTCCAACCAGTAGAGGCGTTGAACCCATCCCCCATAATTGTGCTAACGAAATACCCAATGGTGGTGAATATGGTATCAAAGTATAGATATTCCGTGTCCTCCTCATTCTAACGATAAGTACCAACACAGCATATCTCTTAGTCCAAAGTTAATAGAAAACCCCGAAAAATAAATAGCTATAGTTGAATTGTTTTCCAAGATAGTTTCCTCCATGTGTGGAAACAACACATCAAAAGTATCAGGTTTCCTTTTTGTGCTATTGAGGGATAGTAAGGTGGTTAAAAGTTGTACAGGGGCCAATTTTAAGATGTTCTATTCTATTCAGATGTATAAATCGTTTGCGTCATGTCATAAGCATTAAAAAGGTTCTAGGTTTGCCCCTATCTACGATTTAGGACTAAAAATGAACAGTATGGAAATAACGGTTCAATATCATACTGGAGATAAATCTTCTTTCCAAAGTGTGCCCATGCATTCGTTTCGTTGTGTATATATGAAACAAACATATTGTACATAGTTCAGTAATTTCCTTGCATAGTTACGGGTGTAGGAAGGTCACAGGCCACGTCATGGTAAAAGATGTAGATGGAGCGAATGTTTGTTACCATAATATGACCGTACAACATGTAAAAGTAATTTTGTTTTTGACAGTTAAGACTGTTTTGCCACACAATGACCTTGAACATGCTGTAGCCAATGTAAACTTTACATTGTCTAATCAGTAAGACTAGAAGAATAACATATCATGATTTAGCTTCAATTGAAATCCTTTTAAATCTTTGTACCTTACCACTTATTCCTCAATTGCACAGGGTTTTGGGGTTTTTAGAAAACTATCCTGGAAAAACAAGCTATGTTTATTTTTTCGCGCTTCTGGCTAACAGACGTAAAGTTCATGGACTATCCTTTCAATGAATAGTTCAAAACAAAAATACATTGAACCACCAGTAAGAGAAGAACTAATTTTGTTACATTGGACTGAGTCCAGAGCTTTGGGGTCTTCTGAATGTTTGTGTGTCCAATTTTCATTGTCGACCTGGTTTTATTACACTTTGAATTAGACTTAAAGACTGACTCGCGTTCACACGGATGTGTAATTGCTTTGCATTTTTATGTATAGCATAAATATATATAATTTATAATCAAAGTTTGATTAAGAAATGTATTAATTACTTTGTAAATTACTTTTATGAAAATATATTATTTAAATTAAACATATTGATAGCCTTTATAGTAGGCTTATAAATCAGAATTCTATTCTCGTAGTTTTGGGGGAAATGTTTGAATATGTTTTTCTATGGTTTGAAGGGTGCTGAATCAGAAATTTTGGTCCAACCTTGTAAACTAAGGAGTTGAAATTAGTACAGGAGTAGATTTGAAATCAAGTCAAATTGTATTTCAATGTACACCAATGTATTTCTCTCATTATAAGGATTAAAAAAGGACAGTTTGTCTAGGTTCCGACCTTTGGTTAAACAGGCACAGCCCTATTGAGGTTCAATGTCATCCTGGGGTTAACCTTACCCAGTGCTCCGATTTTGGTGAAACTGTTCGTCTAGCCTATTTTACCAGGTTTGGCATTTGGTTTCGTAATTAGTGGTCAAAATGTAATAGGGGTTTACATGCTCTATAGGGTCACCAAAACTTGACCTCAAAATTGTATACAGAGCTGTCACCCAAAGAATTAAAATGAATTATCTGCTTCAGTATGACCAGAGCAATAATTTGACACCAGTTTCAACAAAATCTGAGCATGTGATATTTTTCCCCAGTATGACCTTGAACCTTATCAGAGCTGAAGCCGTGTAACTAAAGGTCGGAACCTAGATAAACTATCCTTTTTTATTCTTATGAGACAAATTGGTATACATTTAAACACAATTTTACTTTTGATTTCAAATTTACTTCGAGAATAGGATTCTCACTTATAACCCTAACCCTAAAGGTAATAGATTTCAAAATACTCTTATTTAAAAGGTTGCACATGTAGAACTATAGGGTAAAAAAACCGCTTTATTACGGACTTTTGCATCACCTGGTTTTCCTGCTCTTTGTGTTATCTTAAGAACCGATGTCGGATTACAGTAAAAAAAAAAAAAAACAAACAAAAAAAACATTTGCAAGCTGCGACACTACCGCACGTAGTTCGTATACAATGGAGATAACTCCATAATATTTTGTTTATTATCATACAAGTCTCAGGTGCACTTCGAACTGAGAGAAGAATAGCTTTTGTTTTGATTTTGTTGTTGTTTTTAAACTTTGATTTTAACTAGAAGAGGATGTGATGAGGCACAAGACGTATTGATATATCTTTGTAAACACTATTAACGTCATGTTCTAAGTAGATAACTGTATATTTAATAGCGGAAAATGAAATAGTATTGAAAAACGCAGAGAAAAGCAACACACGGGGTTTATGAAGACGGGTTCTCAACTCATAATGTATATTCATATACAAAACCGGCGCATGTAAATGCCGCTTAAATAAATAGTATTATAGATTGCACTGCGGCGACCTTTTTAATAAAGGCATTACAATCAGTAGTTAAACCTCATGCGGAACTTTCTCTCTTATTTCGTTAGAGAGAAGATACTCTTGAGATATAAAATGAAGATGTACTTAATATTTTTATAAGGTATAATCTAAGAGTTATCTAATATCTTTTCATAACGCATTCTTTATTATTATGTCAACTACCACGAATGCTTTGTAATTTGACCACATTTACTACCCACCCACGCACACCTTGCGGGCAAAATTTTCAAAGAAAGACCATTTCACTACCTAGCGGATTGGTGGCTATTCTAAAATTGTTTTTCTGGATTCGAAGGAGTTAATATTGAAATTTGAAACACCTTGACATTTTTTGGTAAAGAGAAGGCGAAAGCGGAAGAAGTAAGAAGAACGATAGTGTTTTGTCGGATTAAATCACTGGCAAAAACTAACAACGTGAGAATGAAGTGTTTGTAGACAAGTTTCCCAATTACTTTACAAACGCAATTTTTACTCAAGGCTTGTTTAACTTAAGCCTATTCCTCTTCCGATATTATTCATAAATTTTGGTTGTGACAATCAAAAAAGAAAAAATCATATCGTGTTGCACAAAGCATGCCACTAAATGACTACAAAGTATGACGAAAACGCTGAACAAAATGTGTTCTCTTTAAAGGGAACATCTTTGTCACAACTAACAGATACTCTTCCCCATAACATTAACAATTGAGACACTGTAACATTTTAATTTGGTAATTTTTGAATTTTAATACAATTTTTGCTCCTACTATCCAAACTGTTGGGGCAATTTAAAGGCTCTATCATTGATTTGCTAAATCGAAAATTCAAATATTACAAAAATAAAATAAAAACAGATTTATACATGTCTGTAACAAGTACAAGTAACCTAACATATCCTACAAATGGCGAGGTCAAACCCCTAAATCAGGACAACTTTTAGGCATCACTGTTCCGTGTAAGAATGACAACGTTACAAACATTTAAAAACGTAAGCTGTATCAACCGCTTTATAGTTAAATTGGGAATAGGTTTCTGTTTTTTTTCATTAGGTAGACTACTTTTTATCACTATGCACAACCCGTGCAAATATGGAAGAATCATTGTGGGAAGAACACTCTAACCTTCTTTAATTTCCACTGTACTTGGGTAGCATAGCACTATTGCAGTTTATATTTGGCAATTGGTTGCCGAAAATGCAATTTATTCCTCACCTTTGAAAAAAGTCACATATCGTTATTGCGTGTTACTTTTCGCTTTCCGCCTTGAACACACGTTGCTCTTTTTATGCGAAAGAAAATAGCCAGAATATCCACCAAGGGCAAGCAACATTAAATACTTCGTACATCAAA